>PVKV010005045.1:0-120286 GCA_004027835.1 Alouatta palliata | reverse complement strand
ATGCCCAGCTAATTTTTGTATTTTTTAGTAGAGACAGGGTTTCACCATGTTGACCAGAATGGTCTCGATCTCTTGACCTCGTGATCCACCCGCCTCGGCCTCCCAAAGTGCTGGGATTACAGGCGTGAGCCACCGCGCCCGGCAGAAGATCTTTTTATTGGCGACACAAGCATCAATAAAATACTTGGTGGTGGTTGTCCACTTGTGTCTACCAGAAAAAAATACAGGACTCCAATTAAATTTGAATTTCAGATAAACAATAACTTTTATTTATTTTTTTTTAACTTTTAAGTTTATGGGTACATGTGCAGGTTTGTTATATAGGTAAACTTGTGTCATGGAGAGTTTTTGTACAGATTATTTCCTCATCCAGGTATTAAGCCTAGTTCTCATTAGCTGTTTTTTCCAATCCTCTCCCTCCTCCAACTCTAAACTTTCCAATAGGCCCCAGTGTCTTTTGTTCCCCCTCTATGTCACCACGTTTTCTCATCATTTAGCTCTCACTTTTAAGTGAGAACATGCAGTATTTAGTTTTCTGTTACCAAGGATAATGGCCAACAACATCATCCATATTTATGCCAAAAAAAAAAAAAAAAAAAAAAAAAGATCTCATTCTCTTTTTATAGCTGCAGAGTATTCAATGTTGTATATATACCACATTGTCTTTATCCATTCTACTATTGATGAGCATTTAGGCTGATTCCATGTCTCAGCTATTGTGAATAGTGCTTCAATAAACATATGTGTGCATGTGTCTTTGTGATAGAACAATTTATATTCCTTTGGGTATATACTCAGTAATGGGATTGCTGGGTTGAATTGTATATCTGTTTTTAGTTCTCTGAGTAATCAATACACTGTTTTCCATGATGGTTGAACTAATTTCATACACAACAGTGTATAAGCATTCCTTTTTCTCTGCAACCTTGCCAGCACCTGTTATTTTTTGACTGTTTTATGATAGCCATTATGACTAATGTGAGATGGTATTGCATTGTGGTTTTGATTTGCATTTCTCTCATGATCAGTAATACTGAACTTGTTTTTATTTCATATGCTTTTTGGCCACATGAATGTCTTCTTTTGAAAAGTGTCTGTTAATGTTATTTGCCTATTTTTTAATAGGATTGTTTTTTGCTTGTAAATTTATAAACAATAAATTTTAAGTAAAAATGCGATCATAATTTAGCATAATACATATTCTATAGGTATCCTACTACAGATCAGGACTGATAATAGCAAAAGTGGTCATTAAGCTGACCTTATTCTTAATCTTGTGATGATAGGACACCAAAGTAAATGATGCCAAACTACGACACTTAATCACTGGAGAAGGTGTGAAAAACATACCAAAATATCAGGCCCAGTTAGAAGAGCAGGCAAGAGGGTTTAATCTGTTGGCCATTGGTAAGATGATTAATGAAACATTGCATTTTAATCGACAAAGAACAAACAAGAGTTCTGCTATGTATGAATTACAGATGATGATGAAAACAGAGAAGGAGGAGCTAAGAGATATCATAGAAAAACAAAGTCATTACTGAGACTTGAACCTATTTTCTGTTCTGGAATCCATTGATAAGGGAGGTGACCAGTACTTTAGCAGAATCATGAAACTCCATGAAAATATATACCCTGTGAATTTTACCAGTCTTTCACAAGTCTATTCCCATTCTGTTCAGGTGATAATACACTGAGGAAAGGAGGATATTCGGACATGTTGAAAACTATTGAAGACAAGTTTTCACTTGACATTGATATCTGTTGAATCATCTGTTATAACAGAATGGAGACTTACACTCTTAAACTTGTCATATAATCAAAGAGCTCTGACTAATGGTTTTGCTTGTAGTGAACCCATTGAGACCTGGAATCCCCCAGTGAACACTTCCTGAGGGTATAATAATTTAGATTGACATATTTGAAAGTTGAATTTGTAACTCCCACATTTGAATATTGACCTATGAGAAAAGTACACTATCACAGTGTATACAGCCCAAATAAGGCCTTTAAAGCTGTCCTTCAACATTGGCCAATATTGTACGTCAAAAACAACATTGTATACCACGGAAATATCACATTAGTAATCCAATTAAATCCCTAAAGAAATCCAAGGCTAGTGTTCCTTTCATAAATTCTGAAGAGTTACTATTGACTTACTTTAGTTCAACAAAGTATTACCTTCATTGTAACAGCTGTGCAAGATATAGTATCCATGCTAAATGGACTAAATTTCAGAATATGGCAAGTCTTTCTCAGCAGAGGAGAGAACAATACTGCTCTCAACTTGGTGGATTGGCAGGAGAAAGAATATACAATAGGGAATGGAAAGGAATAACCTGACAAATACATAAATATTGTTTATTAGTCATGTTTTGGCCAGCATTACTTATGGCAATTTTAAACTTAAGTCTTGAAATTTAAGGCACAGCCAAGGCACAAAGCAAATCCTCCTCTACCCAACAACTCTTCTTTACAAGCCTTCATCAAATGTGTGAAGGTAATACATAGAAGGGTGAGAATGGGACAAGAGAACTGAAGAGAACCAGAGATTCTCACGGATTCTGCGGTTTTTGCAAAACAGGCATGGCTTATGGAGGTCTCTGCAGAGGGTATACAGATTACAATAAAGGTATTCCCCAGTTCTGATATCACATCTGAGTCTTGACTGAGAAATAATCTACATCCATGCTCCCTCCAGACATTGACATATTTCATTGTCTTATATATGTGGGATTAACAGCAGTTGTCTTTGGGAATGGGTAGGGAAAGAGAGAAAGAGCAAATGGGAAAAAGGAGACAGGGGATCTGACTCTAGACATAGGTTCTATATTCTTATGTAATCATGCATACCTTGCCACATTTTTCAAATCCATTTGTTAGAAGAAATTACAGTTCTTGAATCAGAGGGAATTACACGAAGGTATAAATAGCAAGAGGTGAGAAGCATGAGAGACACTATTGAATCTTTCAGATATACCAAGTAGAAGGTAGCAACATGTTGAAATCTACAGTCCAGAAAAGTTTAGAGAAATTCATTTAAGATACTACAGGCCAAAGGTTTGATACTTAACGGGAGACTGGGAAAGATTATCTAATAGCAAAGAAGCTAGAGAGAGAGGATTGAGGCTTGGGAGCAATTAGAACTATTAAGATACTTACAAGCTGGCAGCAGGAAGAACTATAATATGATTTAGAAAGTTGAAGCCTTTATTTTTATATAAAGTATAAAAAGAACAAAGGCTTTATTGTGCTCAGACCCTAAGCCCTGCTAGAAAGCAAGCACAAATCCTGCCGTCAAAATATCTGAAGTCAGATAAACTGCCTCTAACTAAATTTGCAACAAGGCCTAGGCCCAGGCCAACAATATATTACATTGACTCAGTTACTCTGTGGCAGCCTAACAGAAGAAAGGATGTGTCCTTCTCCAGGAAAAAAACAATATTGTCTCAGCCCCTCCTGAATTTTTACAAGATAAAAACAAAATAAAAAATTACAAGTCATGAGGTAGAAAAAAAAAGCAAGAAAATGTGACCTTAGGTCAAGAGAGAAAATAGTCAATAAAAGCAAACTAAGATATGATTCTCATAGTCTATTGATCAAATAAGAACTTTGGAAAAACTATGATAAATATATTCAATGATTTATTGTAAAAGGTTGAAAACACATAAAAACAAATAAAAAATTTCTACAGAGAAAATCATTAAAAATGGAAATTCTAGAAATGAAAAATACATGTCATTAGAAATAAATACTTGATATGATCAGCAACATTATGAAATCAACAGATTAAAGGATTAGTGAAGTTGAAGATAGATCAAAAGATAGAAACTATCCAAACTTAAACAGTAAAATTAGATATTTTTAAAGGCCCTAAAGAAATGTCAGAGATGTGAGGAACAAAATCAAATTGTCTAAGATAATGTGTAATTAGAGTCTGCAAAGAAGAGGAAAAAGAGAAGGACAGAAGAAATGTGTGAACATGTAATATGTGAGACTTTTCCAAAATCTGTGAAAAATTAACCACAAATTTAAGAATTGTGGTGAACATGAAGGAAGATAAAATGAAAATATGGCTAGGCATATTGCAGATTAATTGTTAAGAATTCACAGAAAAAATGTCATATTCTACAAACAGAAAAATGACACCAGTGACAGCTGACTTCTCTTGTCAGATTTTTTAAAAAGTAGGAAAATATCTTTAAAATGCTAACAGAAAGTAAAACTCAATCTACAATTATATATTCAGTAAAATGCCCTTCAAAAATAAATGTAAAATAAAACTATTTTTTGAAATATATAATCTGAGACATTTCATTTCTTACGGATATACACTTCAATAAATACTAAATTCCTCAGATTAATGGGAAGTGACAAATCAATGGAAGCCCACATTCACAAGAAGTAGAAGAAAGGAAGAACAATACAAAAAGATACATTAGTTATAAGTTGGTTTTTAAGCAGAAATATAAATTAGTCAAAACAGTGAGACATGACTTAATTATAATCAATTTTATTTCATGTAATAAAATTGGATGTCTACTTACAGGAAACAACAAAAAAGATACATTGGTTATGATCTATGCATTACATATATATGTATACAGTATATTAATACATAATAGTAGTATATATAAGCAATATACAAAATTATGTATGTAATATACGTGATTCACTTTCTTTTGTTCTATAACATATTATCCTCACTTTAAGCTACATAAATGTATTATCTGACCGTTGCTGTGCGTTCAAACTTGGCATATAGTGGCTAAAATTAAGGTGTTGGCCTAGGCTCCAGTTATCTTCCGTGCTTTGGATCCACTTCCAAATTCACTGATTCCTGCCAGAATTAATTTTCTTCTTGTGCTTTCCACATGACCTCCTCTAGCTTTATTTCAGCAATAGAAGGTTATATTCTTTTGTTCTTCCAATTCTGAGTTCCTCTTCCATCTTTTTCTGGTTTTGTGTGATTATACTGAATCATTTGAATAATCCAGGATGATCTTTTTATTTTAAGGTTGAGTGATTTGCAACCTTATAACATCTGCAAAAACCCCTTTTTCATGTATGCAACATGTTCTTGGGCGTAGCCCCAGGAGACAAACGTCATGGAAACAAAATTCTGTTTTATATTCTAAGGATATGCTATTGACTATTTTTAAAGCAAACTTATGTATTCTATGGAGTTTATACTATATGTGAAAATAAAATATATGGAGGCAAGAAAACTGTATTAGTCCATTTTCACACTGCTGATAAAGACATACGTGAGACTGACAGGAAAAGAAGGTTTAATTGGACTTACAGTTCTACATGGCTGGGGAGGCCTCAGAATCATGGCAGGAGGTGAAAGGCACTTTTTACATGGTGGCAGCAAGAGAGAAAGAGGAAGAAGCAGAAGTGGAAACCCCTGATAAACCCATCAGATCTCATGAGACTTATTCACTGTCATGAGAATAGCATGAGAAAGACTGGCCCCCATGATTCAATTACTTTCCCCTGGGTCCCTCCCAAAACACATGGAAATTCTGAAAGATACAATTCAAGTTGAGATTTGAACGGAGACACAGCCAAACCACATCAAGAACAAAGTATGGGAAAGAAATAAGTGGAATTATATTGTTTTAAGTTCTTCATATTTTTCATGAGGCAGTATACAGACAGTCACAAACTTATGATGTCAACTTACAATTTCTAGACTTTAAAGTGGTGTAGAAACAATGTGAGTTCAGTAGAAACTGTACTTCAAGTGCCCATACAATCATTCTTTTTTTTCCATATTCAATATAGTATTAATAAATAACACTTGATACTCAACACTGCATTATAACATAAGCTATGTGTTGGATAATTTTGCCCAAGTGTAGACTGATATAAGTGTTCTGAGCACCTTCAAGGTAGGCTATGTTATGCTATGCTATGAAGTTTGGTAGGTTAGGTGTATTAAATGCATTTTTGATTCATGATATTTTCAACTCAAAATTGGTTTATTGGGACATGACTCCATCATAAGTCAGTAATGTTATTTGAAAAGATAAAAGATGAAAAGGTGAAATAGATTTCTTTTTTTTTTAGAAAAACCACTAGAAAGTAAGATAGAGGATTAAATCAAAGAAATCTTTATGGTGGAAGAGCCAGATAAAATAATCTGGTTTTCCTTTGGAGGGTATTTCTCAGCATTCTGTGAGCATTTTTCCTCAAACATTTTGCCACTGTAGCAGGTCTCTGAGTCTTTATTTTCTACTCTCTGGAATGCATGTCTGAACACACCAGTATACTAGTCACTTCTTGTTCATTTGACTATATTTGTTCGATATTATTAATTAAGTGTACCAGTGGCATATTATAGGGTGTCTAGACACTCTAGATATCTTTGGATGATATTGAAAAACTGTAACTGTGTGCTATTATAACTTCCAAAAGAATGCAAGCTAATTCTGATTATCTTCCCTAATAGAAATATAAACATATTAATTTTACAGACACATATTATGTATCTGAGATCATGTTAAATATTATTATTTGTTTTTTGAAACAAGGTCTCACTCTTGTCCAGGCTCGAGTGCAGTGGCATGATCTAAGCTCACTGCAGCCTCTGTCTCCCACGTTCAAGCAATTCTCTTGCTTCAGCCTCTTGAGTAGCTAGGATCACCATGCCCAGTTAATCTTTGTACTTTTAGTAGTGATGAGGTTTCACCATGTTGGCCAGACTGGTCTCTGACTCCTGGCCTTGAGGGATCCCCTTGCCTCAGCCTCCCAAAGTGCTGGGATTACACATGGTGGCATGAGCCACCACATCCAGTCATATTTCTCTCTACTGCTGATGCTATGTCTGGTAGAGTGTCTGAAATTAAAGTCACCACTTGCTTCAAAAGATCATGTTCAATTATCATCCTTCAGATTCTGCCTGATTTTTGCAGGGTCTGGAGTTATGAATTAAATTGAGATATCTTAAGACTACCACTCATGTATACTTTAGTTCTTTAAGGTGCCATTAATTTTTGCTATTCCCTTAAGGATGTGATTTTTCTTTTTCAAATTCAAATTTTGGTGGTGGGGAAGACAGTATAAGAGGCTATTGCACATAGACTTTCAGATTACAACAGTTCCGATCACACAGGCCAAGGACCAAACACAGTGGTTATGCCTTATGGGTTCACTGGGTCTGAACTCAATTTGTTATCTACCCCCTTTACTTCCCAAAGTTATGCAGCAAGTGTGAGGGAAAGGGATTATCAAGAACTAAGAAAAGTTGGAATTTTTCACTTGCAAGATAATAAGCAAACCTGCTACAAGTTCACAGATGCTGGCCGAAGGCATGAGATGCCTCATTCAACAACAGGATTTTGTTACTCAACACACAGGGGGAATGTTGAGTTTCACGTTTATGTAAGTTCCCTCTGCTCTCCACATGCCATGGTAGTCCATGGGAACAAAACCAGATGAATACTGAACAAGCAATGACTTTGCATCATAGCTGAGGGTCCCCAGATTTTAAAAAATAACATACTCTGTGAGAAAGGGGCAGTTAGAAATCTTACTTGAATGTCTCCCTAGAGGCAGATATTATCTTTATTATGGTCAGCAAACAAATATTACCTCTGCTCTGATAAGAGATCGTATCTTCTAAGGTTGTTTCCTATATAAACATTATTTAAAACATATTCCAGAACAAAAGTTTATTCAAGACATGTAGAAATGGAGAGGACCATGGAGAATCATATATCAATAATCATGTCAATAGGCATGTCAAATTAGACCTTGTCACTAGAAGTGCTTATAATATTTAGGTAAATTCCTAATATTCTTTATATCAGTGCAGCATTATTGGGGTAATTGTCTCTCAGTTCCTTTTGGAAATGACTGAGATAATTATTAAGCTATAAAATTTCAGTGTGGAGTCCTTCATCTTGGGCACTGAATATCTAGTTCAGTTAATCTGTTTTGAATCCAATAACTAACTTAGGTCTAGAAATTAAGCAAAGTGTCATGATGTTTTCAGGGTAACTGCCTTCATACTCATGGTTATTCATCCTTGACTTATTTTGATTGTGCAAAGTTAGAATTAATATCCCATGACATTTTTTGCGTCTTGCCTATTATTCTGATGCTGCTGTTTATTAAGATTATTGAACACACCTGGCTTGTAATGACTAAGCATTGACACTTGGACTGTCTAGTTTTAGGGTTGTAATATTTCGATGATTATTAGTGATCCCCATTAACAGAATCATCTATGGTCAGCTGTGGCTGTTTGAGAGAAGACACCGCTGAGCTGCCATGATGCTAGTGCCCCACTCACAAGTGCATTCCTTATCACTTTGGTAAATTGAATAACTTTCAAGTGCTTCTCTGGTACATGAGCATTCTATGAGTTTTAGAGAGTGGATAGTGCATTAATTCTATTATTTCTACCACAGACACCTATTACTCACTTAGTATAGATTATTTTTTATCATTTTAGGAGCTGTCATTGCAATATAACTATAAAAGGTTTACTAGTTATATTAATCCAAGAAAACAACTATGTATGCCATCTATCTTTTCAGGGATAGATAGGTAGCATATATACTTGGTTTCTTTAGACTAATATTACTAGTAAATATTTTATAAGACTCATCAAGAAAAGAGAAAATAAATTAATAGTATCAGCAGTAAAAATGAATAATATTAATGGTACAGATATCACAGCAATTAAAAGAATATATATATATATATGTCCATTTTCATGCTGTTATAAGGAATGCCTGAGACTGGGTAACTTATAAAGGAAAGAGGTTTAATTGACTCTTTGTCTGGCTGGGGAGGCCTCAGGAAACTTATTTTCATGGTGGAAGGGGAAGCAAACACATTCTTCTTTACTTGGTGGCGGGAGAGAGAAGTGTAGAGCGAAGCTGAGCAAAAGCCCTTTATAAAACCATCAGATCTCATGGGAATTCACTTATTATCACAAGAACAGCATTGGGGAGGGGGCACCCCCATGATCTAATTACCTCCCATGAGGTCCCTCTGCTGACACGTGGAGATTGCAATTGAGATTACAATTTAAGATGAGTTTTGGGTGGGGACATAGAGAAAGATCATCTCAAGATAATAAGGAAATACATTAAGCCTGAATGGCTTCACTGATGAATTTTATTAAGCATTAAGAAAATATCTTATAAAAATGTTCTCAGAAACTCCATCAGAATGGAACAATTCTCAAACCACCTTATGAGTCAATAAAACTGACATGAAAATCTGATGAGAATATTACGAAAAATAAAATTACAGAATAATCTTTCATCATCAGAGATATAAAACTCCTTAATAAAATATTAGTAAATTGTATAGAGTAACATACAAAAAGGTTAATATGTCACTACCAAATTAGTTATCTCAATAATGAAAACCTTATTTTAAATTTATAAATCAGTTAACTTAACTGCATTAACAATATAAAGGAGAAGAGTATATTATCTCAATAGACACAGAAATAAATATAATATTCAGCATGGATTTATAATAAAAATTCTCAGCAATTTTGGATTAAGAGCATTCTTCATCTTAGAAAAAATCTTCAAAAGAGAAAAAAAATTTACACATAAAAAAGCATTAAATTTAACAAAAATAATGAGACAAATTGTGTTTACTCATACTCTCCTATTTTATTTGTATGAACCCCAAGAATAAGCAAAATAATCATGGCAACGTAAATCAGAGAATGGTCTCCTCAAAGGCCTGAGAAAGGAAAGGGTGAATGGAGGCACGTAGAGAGACTGGGAATGGTTTGGAAAAAACTTAAGGTAGTTTCCATGGTGATTTCTACATCTAATGTTGGATAGCGGCAAGTAACTGTACACAATTTCAAAACATATCAAAATAAAAAATATAAGGGCTTATTTATTTCAGTTTTGCTGGCCTAGTGCCAACAGGACTCATGACATTGACTAATGATTTACTACCTTGTTTGCACTTTGTGTGATGCATATTTAAGTAATCTTGCTAATAGTATAGAATAGGGTAATCTCTAAAAGGAGATTTTGTTGATGTTTTGTCCATTTAGAAAGGTTTCACAACCAAATTAAGTAATTTATCTGCAGCCAACAATTTTTGCCTAAAATGTTTAATACAGCAAATATCTATTGAGTGTCTATTATGTTCCAAGTCTATTTTTACAATATCACAGTATATCCGTAAACCAAACAAAATTTTCTATTCCTACAGAGCTCAGTCTTCCATTTTCTGTGCTTAGTCCAGTTATTCATCTTTATGGTACTGCCTTCTCGTCTCAAATTCTAAGAAGTGAACTTATCCAGTGCTCTTTCTCAAATTTATTTTCTTTCTACATTAATTAACCAAGTAATATTATTTATTATTTTGATTTTACACAACATCCATTCATTGATGATTTCCGAATTATATATCTGACCTCCTCACAGAGCACTAAACTTGTTTATCCAACTCCAACTTGACTTATAAAATTGAATATCTAGTAAACATCTCAAATATTTAAAATTAAGGTGACCAAGAACCCCAGTTTACCCAAGATGATCATTATTTACACTTATTGCCTTATTGTCTTTTCATAATTATTAAATACTGTTTCCACCAAACATCAAAAGGATCTTGATTTAGATGATAAACACAGACATTCTGTATAAATTGTCCTATTGATTTCTCTCCTCAATTCATTTTTCTTCATGGTAGTAATGGCAAATCAACTTATCCTAGCAATCAGGCCAAAACAAGAAGTTTTGTTTTTGACTATTCCTAACTTCTTATACTCCATCTGTCAAAAAAACTCTATGAATTCTGATTTCAAATATGTTCCAAATTTATTCAATGTAATATATACAAAAATCATTTCAGATTTATTATTATTATTATTATTATTATTGAGACAGAGTCTCGCTCTGTTTCCCAGGCTGGAGTCCAGTGGTACGATCTTGGCTCACTGCAATCTCTGCGTGATCAAGCAATTCTATTGCCTCAACCTCCTGAGTAGCTGAGACTACAGGTGCTTGCCTCCATGGCTGGCTATGTTTTGTATTTTTAGTAGAGACTGAGTTTCACCATGTTGGCCATGCTGATCTCAAATTCCTGACTGCAGGTGATCTGCCTGCCTCACCCTCCCAAAGTGCTGGCATTACAGGCATGAGCTACCACATCAGGCACAGGTTTCTTATTTATTTATTTACTTATTATACTTTCAGTTTTGGGGTACATGTGCATATCATGCAGGTATGTTACATAGGTGTACACGTGCCATGGTAGTGGTTTGCTGCATCCATTGCTCCATCATCTACATTAGTTATTTCTCCTAATGCTATTCTTCTGCTAGACCCCCCACCCACCAGGCCCCATTGTGTGATGTTAGCCTCCCTGTGTTCGTGTGTTCTCATTGTTCAACAACCACTTATGAGTGAGAACATGTGGTGTTTGGTTTTCCGTTCTTGTGTCAGTTTGCTGAGAATAATCGTTTCCAATTTCATCCATGTCCCTGCAAAGGACATGAACTGATCATTTTTATGGCTGCATAGTATCACATGGTGTATATGTGCCAAATTTTCTTTATCCAGTCTTTCATTGATGGACATTTGGCATGGTTCCAAGTCCTTGCTATTGTGAACAGTGCCACAATAAACATACGTGTGCATGCGTCTTTATAATAGAATGATTTATAATCCTTTGGGTATATCCAGTAATTGGATTGTTGGATCAAATGGTATTTCTAGTTCTAGATTCTTGAAGAATTGCCACACTGTCTTCCACAATGGTTGAACTAATTTACACTTCTACCAACAGTGTAAAAGTGTTCCTATTTCTCCACATCCTCTACAGCATCTGTTGTCTCCTGATTTTTTAATGATCACCATTCGAACTGGCATGAAGTGGTATCTCAATGTGGTTTTGATTTGCATTTCTCTAATGACCAGTGATGATGAGCTTTTTTCCATATGTTTGTTGGCTGTGTAAATGTCTTCTGTTTCCATCCTTTGCCCACTTTTTGATTTGGTTGTTGGTTTTACTTTTTGTTAATCTGTTTTAGTTCTTTGTAGATTCTGGATATTAGCCGTTTGTCAGATGGGTAGATTGCAAAAATTTTTTCCCATCTGTTGGTTGCTGGTTCACTCTATTGATAGTTTTTTTTTTTTGCTCTGCAGAAGCTCTTAAGTTTAACTAGATCCCACTTTAATGTCTATTTTGGCTTTTGTTGCCATTACTTTTAGGATTTTAGTCATGAAGTCCTTGCCCATGCCTATGTCCTGGATGGTACTGCCTAGGTTTTCTTGTAGAGTTTTTATGGTGTTAGGCCTCATGTTTAAATCTTTACTGTCATATTCCTTAACTGGTCCTCCTTCTTCAAATTTTTCAACTACATGGTATCCAGGGTGAAGTTATTAAAATCTGAATTAAATTTTATCATTCCATTTCTCAAACCCTTGAGTAGCTTCACAACACACCAAGGATGCTGTTCAAATTGATACCTGTAATAAACATAATTCTACATAATCTGGCCTATGTCTACTTCTCTTACTTTACTTCCTGACACTATATCCTTTATTTGCTCTGCTTTTGTAAAACATGCCATATTTGTTTCTCTCAAGTATGCCATGTATTGAAACTGAGAACTTTAAATTTTTGTGCTCACTTCCTGGAACACTCATTTTCATATCTTCCAGTGCTAGCTTTCTCACTTTCATTGAAATATATGCTTAAGAGTTCTCATGGTTGGGTGGAAAAAAAAAAAAAACTCAATGAATTTCTTACATGTCTTCACTCCTAGACATTCAAAGTGTATTTAATTTACTCAGGTTTAGAAAATGCACAGATTTAAAGTATGTCTTCATCACCACATGTATTCCAAGATTGCAAAGATAAAGCTCTTCTCTCTTCAGAGAAAATGTGTTTATATTCCAAAGTAATAAAGATAATACTTCCCTCTGGAAAGAAAGATAGGCAGGTTTTCTGGCCCGTCAGATCTTTTCCCTAAGCATGAATACATTTTAAAGTATCCAAGACTCAGATTTCTTACCTGTATAAAGGTCATATTACTTCCAGGTTCTAACGGGTTTTTTTTTTATATATATATACTTTTTATTGCATTTTAGGTTTGGGGGTACATGTGAAGAACATGCAAGATTGTTACATAGGTACACACATGGCAGTGACATGACAGGAACAGAAAACCAAACACCGCATATTCTCACTCATAGACGGGTGTTGAACAATGAGAACACATGGACACAGGGAGGGGAGCATCTCACCCCGGGGTCTGTTGGGGGTAAAAAGGGGAGGGACAGCAGGGGGTGGGGAGTTGGGGAGGGATAGCATGGGGAGAAATAACAGACACAGATGATGGGGAGGAAGGCAGCAAATCTAACGGGTTTTATAAGTACACAGTGAAGCAAACTAAAGCCTTAGGATTTGAAAGAATTTGATGAGCTTCCTACCTCCTCTACTAAAAACAACATCTCTAAGCATTGTTCTAACCTAAAAACCTAACATAGAAATAACATTTACTTCATGTGCTTGTGATACATATTTAGTGCATCTAGAGTGAAATGGGAATTTCCAGGCAGTGCTTGGATTGGGAGTCTCTTAAGCTCGGGAATCCCAGCTTTGACACAGACTATCGTGTAACATTCACTTAAGCCACCTTCACATCACCCCCGTGAGATTCAGAGACTAAAAGGAACGATGCAAAGATCCTCCTGTTAGCTGTCATACTATAATACACTTTCTAAATCAACCTGGACCTACGGGCTAAATCTATGTATCATGAGCCATATTAGAAATTGCCACCACACACTGATTAGGAACAGCTTGGCTGCCTAATGGTTTTCTCAGAGATTGGATTATTCCCTTTTTCAAGTCCTCAATCTCAGTGAAAAATAAATCAGATTCCATAAGGTCCCTCATGACTGGTCCCTACCTACATCTAAAATATATTTGCCTCACTTTTTTATCTCTCCTCTACTTTCATCCAATTTCAGTTCAGACTTAGCCACTGCTATTCAGTCTAAGATAATTATCCTCTTTCTCACTGCTTCATATTCTCCACCACACTTCATAGAATACACTTCTACCTTATCTATCAGGTAAAACATATTGATCTTTCAAAATTCAATTTGCCTCACCCATAAAAAATATCCTTCCCTCACAAGAATTGGCTACTTCCTTCTTTTATGACCACTCTATGAAAATAAGTTTCCTATTATTCTGCATATGGCTTGTTATTGCATTCTTATTTGTATGTACAACTTTCTTTTCCAGACTTCCAGTTCTTTAGAACCTACGATTTATTTAGTGCTTACTCTGTGCTCCACAGTGCCCCTTTCAATCTAGATGCACTAAAAATATATAACAACCATACGAAGTAGATGTTATTTCTGTTTTAGGCTTATAAATTAGAACACTGCTTAGAGACAAGCATTTGTTAAGTAGAAGAGGTAGGACTCCAACCAAACTCTTTCAAAACCCAAGGTTCTAGCTGGCATAATTGTGTAATTATAGCACCTACTAGAACCTGACAATATTATAACCTTTATATTGATAAGACATCTGAGCCTCAGAAATTTTAAAACTTGGCCATGCTTATACATAAGATTTGTTATTTGTTTTTTTTTAACTCCAGATCATTGTACATATTTGCTACTAATAAGAGATTGACAGATAGATGAATGGGTAAAGGTTTTCATAATGACGTGATAGTATAGAGAAAGAAATAAAGATGACTCCGAAATGAAGCTTACGTATTGAGATTTCAGGTTCAGTAAGTGACTGAACATATGTATTGAGTGGAGGAAGCTATTAGGTTCCATATGGTGGGTTTTGTTTTAATTATTATAAGTGTGAAGTGATCATGAGGTTTTTAAGAAAGATTTTCAACTGCAATTTCAGCTAATTTAAGTATAAACTCCAAATCTGTTTGCAGCAAATGGTTACTGGGCTAACCTAATTTACAGAAAAGCTGTTTTTAATTTTTCACATTCTGACCCACATCTGTCAATCAAACTAAGTACTTTTTTAACACCAGTTATTGAAAAGTGAGGAAAAATCTTATTTATTGGGTACATAGGGAAGAGAATAAGAGAGTAATGGCACTATTGCTTCAGTGATTTAATAAGTAATTATTGGTTATCCAGGATGTGTAGGATACTGTGATAAGCAACTGTTACACATTGAAAAGTGAAACTTACATTTTATAGAAAGAAACACATAGTTAATAACTATACAAGTAAATATATTTATAAGTAATATGTGGAAACCTGTGAAGAAAATGAGCACAAGGTCATGATAAAATAAATAGCAATGATAATAAAAATAATAATAATTCGTGCATGCATAATGGGTCAGGGACAGGTTTTTAATCAGTTTTTCAGGAAATTTATCTGTGTAGACATGACAGTTAAGCTGATTATAGAAGGCTGATTAACTATATATGTAATAATGAAAGAATCCAAGGAAGTATTCTCAAAACACAGACCAAAATGTGCAAACCTGAGGCAGGAGAGCTTGGTATGTTCAATAATTGAGTGAAAGCTAGGATGGGAGAATGCTATTTTAAGCCTTAATATGGTTCATAAAGCTGATGTTGTTTTATAGATCAATCCTGAGAAACTGGTAGCCCAGTTCATTGTCATGCTTTGTTCTAACATTCAACTCAGCCATCTCTTATTTTGCAAAAGAAGAGATAGATTGAGTTGAGTCTCAGATCACTATCCTGGCAACGAAAATGTGTCAACTGTTCATCCACCTTGCAACTGATACTCCCTGAGGCCTCAACCCACTGTTGTCCAGTTAATAACCTTCAGAACAAGACCAATTTATGGGATTCATTCACATAAAGCCATTATATCAAAACTGTACATACGAAAGTATTTATCATTGGCTTAATTTCTTATTTTTGCCTTAATTTCTTGATAGTTTTTTGCTTATAAAAACATATTCTGGGGTCAGATAAAACTGATAATGTGTTCAGGCTACATCTCTTAACTGTGTTACCATGTTCCAATTTCTTAATGTCCCAATACCTCTATTTCCTTATAATCTGGAAAATAAATGATAAATAAGGCCTGTAGGATTCTTGTGAGATTTTAATGAACTAATTCACATGAAGCCCTTAGGAAAATTGCTTAGTGTGTAGCAGGTTTCAATAAATGTTAGTTATTATTGGTTAGTTTAAAAAGTCTGCTCTGCTGACAAGCAAAATTCTTCTATAGCCATTGTCAGCTCTCACCTGGATGATTGCAGTATCTTCCAAAACAGTGTTCCTGCTCCGCTTGTTCCTAATGTTCTATTCTTTATCCAGCAACCAGAAAGATTAATTACACACTTCTCTTTAAAACACTCAAGTAGCTTCTTGCTCACAGATATTAAGTCAAATGACCTACAAAGTTATCAACTATGTTCTTGATAACATTCCCTTGCATCACATGTGATCCAACCAACTTTGTCCTATTTTTCTCTTATTACTACCCATTATATAATAATTTATATGTTTTACGACTTGTCTTTTGTTCCAACTACATTGGAACTTTATCAGGGAGATAGCTATATTTACTGCTGTAATCTCGGTTACTCAATCTACATGGCATGTTGCAGGTACTTAGTAATTATTTTTTGAATCAAGAAAATGATTCAATGTGAATGATTTATATAAAAATAGTATATGAGTAGATAGATATAAATAATATACTTCAAAAGTATGTCATAAATGAAGAATTCTAAGCATAATCTGCCTCCCAAGAGGCATGCAAGGTACGTTTATTATTTCTTAAAAATCAATATCCCTGATATTTTGCTTAGAAAATAAATATAAATTCACACTAAAGAAGAAGAGGCCGGGCACGGTGGCTCATGCCTGTAATCCCAGCACTTTGGGAGGCCAAGGTGGGTGGATCATGAGGTTAAACGATTGAGACCATCCTGGCCAACATGGTGAAACCCCATCTCTACTAAAAATACAAAAAATAGCCAGGCATGGTGGCACGTGCCTGTGGTCCCAGCTACTCGGGAGACTGAGGCAGAAGAATCGCTTGAACCTGGGAGGCAGAGGTCGCAGTGAGCCGAGATTGCACCACTGCACTCCAGCCTGGCAATAGAGCAAGACTCCATCTCAAAAAACAGAAGAATAAGAAAAATAAAATAAATCTTTTTCTGATACTTCATAAAATTATGTTGTTTTCTTACCAGGAACGTAGTTTGCAATATTAAACAATGTACTTCATTCCTCATAAAAGATAGAAGTAAAGTATAGCAAATCCAAAAAAGTTAAATAGTCATAATGTTTTCAAAGTAGTCTGGGTTCACAATAGGCATTAATGTAATATAGATTGCTCATCAAAAATCTAAACTCTAGCCATAATTCGGACCTACCGAAAAATTAATCTCTGAGAATGAGGTCCATAAATATTCATTTAAAAAAAATTCAGATTTACATATGTACTTTACATTTTAAGAAATATTGTGTTACATAAAAATCTGTCCTTGGACTTGTGTTGGCAAAAGCCTACTTGATCAAATGTACCATGTGTCTGAACCAATGTTCCAAGTATTGTGTTAATTTATAAGATATAAATTAAGAGAAATTATGAGAAATAGTTATTACATCAGTATAAATTAAGAGAAATAGATATATAAAGAGAAATACTTATTATATTAGTTTTAAATCTTTTATGTAACATTATCGAATTTGACATTGTGAATTCTATCAGTATTTACTAATACTGAATTTTTAGTATTAGTAAAAATACATTTAAATTTTGGGTTTATATTAAAATTTAAAAATAGTAACAATATCTAAGATAAATTTTACTTGTATATGATAATGGATATTTCTACCTAATCCAGTAAGAAATAAATGTAGATTTAGGTAAAACTTTATGAAATTAGTGTTAGGAATGTCAAAAATGCATTTGTAAAATAGATCTCTTAAATTAAATTAGAATTCGTTGAACCCTGAAGTATCTATAGGCCTAGCTACATAGTGGTTTCTTGGATAGAAATTCTAAATAAATTACCATTGTAGAAAGTTTATTTTTAAATAAAATTTATCTTTAAATAAAATGCATACATGGTCCTCTTTGGATGCTTTCATATCAAGTCGAGCTGTGGTATTTCTGAACAAAACTGACCAATCAAGAAAACAAAAGACTGATACATATTTTAAAAACCAAGAAAGCAAAAGCAAACATATTCTATAGATCTCTATATTTCTTTCTATCTATCTATCTATCCATCTATCCGTCTATGCCTGATACCATGTCATAATATGAAGATGATTGACAAGATAATAAATAAAATAAGCAAAAAAGACTTTGTACGTTATTACACTGTAGATTTTTAATAGTTGTAAAAATAATAAATACCACATAATAAAATGTTAGGTACACATAGAAAATATGAAATGATATAATGTAATAATAACGGTTATTTGAGTGTTGGAGAGAAGCAGATGGCAGGGTAGTACTAAGGATGTAGCCTCTAAATACAGATAAGCTTTTGTTAACTAACTTTTAATTTACGAAGTGGGTTCCTATGTTCTCACCAAAAATTTGACTTTTTCTCAAAATTTGTATCTAATGACATTAAATAGTAATTCTCAAAATTATAAAATAGAAATCATTTTAGGATATTGAAAGAGAATTTATCTCAAAGATGATAAAATATTTACTTTAGACACTGAAAACTGTACACTACTCAATATTTTATTCAATAAGAAACACAATAACTTAAAAAAAGGAATGGTGGAAAATAACAACTACAGCAAAAAACTACCAAACAGCAACAGCAAAATCCATCCAGCTGTATATGAAGATATTCAGATTTTATTTGCCATTTATCTAAATGACTTTTCTGAAAGGCTTCCCCCATCCAAGAAAAAACATGGTAAATTTCTTTATAATAATGTTCATCAATAATTAAATTAAATCTATAATGTAACATATTCTTTTTTTAAAGCTCATTTTTCCTTTAGTGTCATTTTTACATCTTAGTTTATTATTGCTCTTCACTTTTGGAATAGCTGTAAATTCTGAGGATAATGATCATACAATTTACAGTTTTATAAATAACTTTCTCATTAGTATGTTTTCACAGCCAAGAAAAAAAGCAAGCATTCACTCAAAGGGGATTTATTCACTTTGTAAAAGGAGACAGATGTGCCTTCTAACATAAAATATGGAAAGGTAAAAACATGATACAAACAAATGTATGCCTATAGATGAATATGAGTATGTCCTTCTAAGGGAAAAAGGAATAGCTCTTTCTTCTGTGATTAGGGTAAAATTTTAGCTTTGCATTTGACTAAGTTCTACTGGTAGAAGTTTTGTTCAGATTTCATTTTCAATGTAGGTTACTTGTGTATTGGGCAAAAGTACTCTTTGTAATACATTAACCAATTTGTCTGGAATCTTTAATGGCTCCAAATTATTTTCTCCCGTATTATACTAGCTGGGTAGGAAGAAACAGACAACTAAAAATAGGCATGCTAATGACAATGTTTTATTGACTAATTTGAATATATGTTAAAAGCTCACATATATACAAACACCGCATATTCTCACTCATAGGCGGGTGTTGAACAATGAGAACACTTGGACACAGGGAGGGGAGCATCTCACACTGGGGTCTGTCGGGGGGAAAAAGGGGAGGGCCAACAGGGGGTGGGGAGTTGGGGAGGGATAGCATGGGGAGAAATAACAGATATAGGTGATGGGGAGGAAGGCAGCAAATCACACTGCCATGTGTGTACCTATGTAACAATCTTGCATGTTCTTCACATGTACCCCCAAACCTAAAATGCAATAAAAAGTATGTATATATAGATAAAAAAAAAAGCTCACATATATTGAGTTCTTAAAATGTACCAGCAACTGTTATAAACAATATATGCATATTAACTCTTTTAATTAGCAACACCCTATGAGATAACAAAGGTTATCTCCATGAAAAGAAGGAGATAGTAAATCACAGACAAGTAAATTGTCCAGGGTCACATAGCCAAAAAGAGGTGGGAATCTGAAATCTGTGGCTATTTAGTTTAACTGCAGACCCTGGACTCTTAGCTATTAGACTTTAACATCAGGGCTTGTTAAAAAATGAATTCTCAACTGAAGAATTCAATATCATGAAAGATTAGCACAAGTAAATATATAACATAGGGAAGACACATTTTCAATGTTTAGAACACTAGTGTACACCCAAATTATAAACAACATAATTATTCACATGTGTGTGTGTGTGCGTGTGTGTACTTCTTAAATCATGACATAGTCTTTAAAATTCTGCTTCATAGTTACAAAATATGGTAAAATTTTAAAATGTATAATCTATGTAAACATAGAACCAATAATGTGCTATGTTTATTCTGACCCTATCATAAGCAATTAATGCTCCTTTGTGAAACCACTGAAATTGTAAATACTGGTTATTTTTAAACCTTGTGGGTTAAGATAATGCCAGTGAAGTAACTGGGCTTCTTATATTAAAACTTCATAAAAATACTGGGAAGAAAGAAAATTGAGTCATTTTGTTTTTTTATTTTTTCTAGTACCCTGACAGAATAGAAATGGTGTAAATATTTTGGTTTTTCTCATACATGCATAGAGTTATTCCTCAAATTTCTTTTTTGACCATATGAACCACAAACATAAGAACAAACAAACAAAAAAAATTCATTACTCTTTGTCAAATAACAGGAATAGTAAGCTGAGGGGGAAAAAAATACTCTACTCCAGCCTTAGGAATTCAGTATCCAGAGAACTTGCTCTAAGCTTGTGTTTGTGCTGCTAATACATATAAAATTTGAGAAAATAATCATGTAGATGCTAGTTCTAGACCAAAGGTCTGCAAAGTATGGACCAAAGGTTGAACATGGCCTGCCTGTTTTTGCAATGTTATGCCTGCTTGGTGGTCTAAAAATTGTTTTTCTTTTCATCCTTAATGCTGAAAGAAAAGAGAATAATAATATTTCATGACACATGACAATTAAAGAAAATCAAATTTTAGTATTCATCAGTAAGGCTTTTTAAACCAAAGCCATGATAATTCTTTTATATATGGTCTATGGTTGTTTTTGGATCTGCAGATTTGAATATTTATGAAGGATGGTATGGACTGCAGAGCCTAAAATATTTATCATGTGTAACTTTGCAGAAAGATTTATTGCCTCTTATACATATTATTGAAATATGAAACTAATTGATATATTATCTCACTGTGTGAATCGAGTCATTTACATTGAAATAATCGTTTTCTGAATAGGTTGGTTAACTCTTCTTAATTAGAAATTCAGATGCTGCCCATTTTGAACAGTGGTGTAGCTGATAATTGCAATCTTTATTTAAAAATAAGGCAACTGTTGCATTTTTGTTTCCATATATACCATATCTTGTATTATTTATGTAACATTTCTCTATTTAATCATAACGTAATTTTCAAAAATCTAATGTGTTGTTTTTAATCCTCAAAATTTTAACACTTAAACAAGAAGAAATAATTACTTCTCAAAATACAGGCCATTATGTCTTTGAATCTTTTTTTTTTTTTTTTTTTTTTTTTTTTTTTTTTTTTTTTTGGTAATCTCTAATGTTAAGATAGATTGAGGCTGGGAATAAGGTTAATGTTGAGTGGTTTAATGATATCTCAGATTCCCCAAGAGCAGTTTTGTTTTGTTTGTTTGTTTTTAACCAGATTATGTTCCCAGACTTTCTTGACTGATTTTCTTAGAAGAGTTTAATTTTCTTCTAGCTGCCAATATTAATAATTAAATTCATATTGATGACCTAAGACAAAACAATGGTTTTACTTTAGCTAAGATACTGCTCTGCAATTTAAATAATGTTAGATTCTATGCTAGTTGACTAAAGCTCTCATCCAGCTTTTTTATTTCATTGGAAAAATTCCTGGACTGACTCTGGGAAACCTTCACTAGTTGTAAAGTTAAGGTGCACACCTAAGAAACAGTAGCAGACTCTTCATGAATTAGTGTGAATGTTTTTAATTGATTCTAATTTTACGATGTAATTTCACTAGGAATATTACTATTGAGTTGTCAATTCAGTTTTTAATATTTTGTAGGGTAGTGTTAGTCATCTTTTCTCACTTTTTTCAAATTGATAATGATTTCATATATAAACATGGTTTCTTTTATCTCTTATATTTACATATGGCTATATCAAATCTACATTGACAGCTTCAAATTCCCTCTTGATTGCCAAATCTGTGTCTCCAAGTATCTATTGAATATTGTCCCTATATATTTCATAGACAACTTAATCTCATTATCTTCAAATGTGCATCCATCCAGTTTTCCTTTTCTTCTCCAAATTTATTTTATATTTAGTATTTTTTTTTTTTTTTTTTTTTTTGAGACAGAGTCTCATTCCGTCACCAGGCGCCAGGCTGGAGTGCAGTGGCGCGACATCGGCTCACTGCAACCTCCGCCGCCAGGGTTCAAGCAATTCTGCTGCCTCAGCCTCCAGGGTAGCTGGGACTACAGGCGCGTGCCACCACGCCCAGCTAATTTTTTTTGTATTTTTAGTAGAGACGGGGTTTCACCATGTTGACCAGGATGGTCTCGATCTCTTGACCTCGTGATCCGCCCGCCTCGGCCTCCCAAAGTGCTGGGATTACAGGCGTGAGCCACCGCGCCCGGCCATATTTAGTATTCTTAGTATCAGTGAATGGCATCGGTAACTTCTTAGTTTTCTGAAGCCAAAATATCAGCATGATTCTAGATATTTACCTCAGTGTTAAGTGGCCACACATGACAAACAGTATAGACTACTAAAAGGAATTCAGAAGAGTCACAAAATCAGCTACAATAAGGAAC
The DNA here is from genome assembly GCA_004027835.1 of Alouatta palliata. NCBI lineage: Eukaryota > Metazoa > Chordata > Mammalia > Primates > Atelidae > Alouatta > Alouatta palliata. The sequence continues at coordinate 97,464 of PVKV010005045.1, read as the reverse complement.
ATCCGCAAACCTTGGAGAGATGGGATTATCTGATTTCCACAGTCAGCACATTGCTATATTAAAAACTTTAAGTTTTCAAAAAAATACAATGTCCGAAAATAAATGAGAAAGTATGGCCATAAATAAGAAAAAAAAAAGCAATAAATAAAAACTGTCCCTGAAGAAAGTACATTGAACTACTAGACAGAGACAAATCTAATTGAATGATTCTAACAGATTCTTCTGAAATCGCTGTTTTCTTGTATTTCTTCTCACCTAGCCTATGAGTTCATGGGGATGAGTGATAATATATGTCAGCCTAATAACTAAGACTGTACTTGATGTACAAATTCACTGCAGTGGTAAAACTTTAAATGGAAATTTGTATTAGGTTGGTTCAAGAGTAATGGCAAAACCCACGATTACTCTTGTACCAGCCTAATAGATGCTTACTAGGGAATTATCTGTGATCATAAAGCTAGTTCAAACTGAGGATGGTAATTTCCCTGAAAAGAAAGGTCAAGAAGGAATATAATTGATAGGTAATGCTTCAGGTATTCACTTTTGGGGGTGGCTAGAGAAAGCTTTAGTCTGAGACATTAAAGACCTTACTATGCCTCGAGAAAACATAATCAGCATAAGTAAAACAATTCAAGTACAATATGAGATTTTACAAATGAAAATACAGAACATTAAATACTTTATTGGATATCAGGAAAAGGAAGTCAAATGTAAGAGTGAATATGATAAAAATAGTTAAATGGGAAGCTGTGTGTTGATCTGGGCTTGAATAACCATTACTAACCCTCTCTTATGGAAGTGACTCATTAACTCCCCATCTGCACAACAAGTTCTGCCACATCCGATTGAGTTGTTATCAAAATAAACGTGGTTAACAGATGTCCTCAAAGTCGAAGACAATTAATTAAATATGATGGAGCAAGAAGACATTTTAAAATTATCAGGAGTTTGCAAAATCAATGGCTAGAAAAATTGTAGTGTCTCTAATAAGATAAAAAAGGTCAGAGGTACAGTTTATTGTGAATGAAAGATGATGACATTAGAACTGTACATGTTATGTTTGAAGAGGGAGTGAAACAGATATAAAAATTTCAGAATACAGGAGGGAAAAATTTTCCTTTATTTATATGAGCTTAGGGTTTCACAAATAAAATAGATGCTGTTAAAGTCATTAGTGGATTTTGTTGCATTAATAGACACCTAGAAGTACATGTAACAAAGAATACACACTTTTTTTAGGAAATTATCTTCTGATTTATACTCACTAATTGATGACAAATTTGTAATGAACAGATGCATTAATTCATTTAGTTAATCACACCTGTAATCCCAGCACTTTGGGAGGCCAAGGTGTGTGGATCACTGAGCAGTTCAACAAGCCTGATCAATATGGTGAGACCCTGTCTCTACTAAAAAATACAAAAATTAGCCAGAAGTGGTGGTGGGCACCTGTAATTCCAGCTGTTAGGGAGACTGAGACAGGAGAATTGCTTGAACCTGTGGGCAACTCCCCATACAGGCACCCAGGAAAGAAAGCTAAGCAGAATCCTGGCACAATTAGTGCCTGAATAATATCTCAATTTATAGTGTTACTACTCAGTTATTTCCTTTTATTTCCTTTTATATAATCCTTTTTATATAATCATATATTAGTTTATAGAATTAGGGCTTGAAGAATATCTCAGTTTATAGTATTACCACTCAGTTATTTTCCTTTATATAATCCTCTATATACAATAATATATTAGTTCATAGTATGAGTGCCTAAAGAATATCTCACCACTCAGTTATTTTCCATATATATATATATATATATATATATATATATATATATATATAACTATATCTTAGTTCGCTATTGGAGGAATGCTTAGAGAAGACACGGTACAGACCATGAATTAAGGAATAAGTAACTTACAGTCAGAGGAATGTCTGGAGCAGACAGTGCAGAGCATGATTTAAGGGAAAACAGTTATACCAGGACAAGAATCCATGGCCCAGGTGGCAGCATTCAGTATAGTAAAGATACCCACTGTATGGCAGGCTTGGGGCAAGAGCCACTCCTCCTGATAAAGGAGTTGTAGGACCTTCCTCCTGTTCTGTGGAAGGCTGCCCTCAGACCAGCAATCCCTCCAGCATCCGAGGGCTTAAAAATCCCTCCAGATAATCGCACTTTGGTGACTGAACTTTATCAGCTCTTGTTACTGTACTGCTCAAAAAGCATCCTCCTATAGAACTCATTCAAAGCTGCCAGCAGGTGGCGTAGACCCTGACAGCTCTGTCACTGCTATGGGACTTAAGCATCCTCCCACAAATCTTCTTAGAAGTAGCATGCCCATAGATAGAGGTACTGTACACAGCCCACCTCCATACCTTGGTGACCTAATGGGAATGGACCCCTTACTGCACAGAGCCCACTTCCTTGCCTCTATGACCTAATGAAAATGGACCCCTTGCTGCACACTGTCCACCTCCTAGTCTAGGTGACCTAATGGGGGTGGACTCCTTGTGTTATTGCTCATGACCCCAACACTATCCTTAAAGATGACTTCACTCACTACCCTGCCCTTTAACCTATACACAATAAATACATACACTTCTGGACATTCGGGGCCTCGTCTGTCTCCACTTACAGGTAGTGTGGCCCCCCTCAGCCCAGCTGCGTTTTCCTTGTACTTCTGTGTCCTGTCTCTTTATTTCTCGGATCATGAGCCTCAGCACAGCATAAGGGACACTCCATGACCTGTGGGGCCCATCAGCCCTGCAGAACCAGGGAGGTGGAGGTTGCAGTGAGCTGAGATCATGTCACTGCACTCCAGCCTGTGCCACAGAGTGAGACTGTCTCAAGAACTATATCAAGGGCCCAATATAAACTAGGGAATAAATGCTGAGGATAGACAGGTAAACACTATCTACAAAGCTACTGTCTTTTATGGAGCATACATCACAGTAAAATTATATATATATATATATATATATATATATATATATGTCAATCAAGTAATGTCTTAAAATTTGATTTTAAAATATCAGTGTGTATTTGCTTTACGAATCTATAATCATATATTTTTTCCATTCAGTTTCTCAGCAGATTAATTCACTGTTAGTAATAACTTCATAGCAAGTTCCATATGTTGCCGCCAAGTAGAAGCATTTTTTTCTGAGATATTCATATTCCTTCCTTAGTTTTTATTTAATTTAAGCACCAAAGATGTGAAAATCACTGAGGCACAGCTAAAATGACAAGTATTCCAAGATGTATACAATAATATCTGTATGCAAGAAAGATTTTACAGTTGAGAAAATGAAGCAAAACTTGGTACAGGTATGAAAATATTAATTAGAGTATGAGTTGAGATGTATGGACTGCTGTCTATATGTCAAACCTATCAAAATTAATGTTTTAATTGGAGTTCTCATATTAAATTAAAAGTTACATAGCAGGGTCCCAGGATCACGATCAGTACGAGAATACGCTAAGCCAAGCTTATCCAAGCTTATAAACAGAATACAGGCAAGCTTGGAGGAGTTATAAAATAATACATATCATATACTAAGTTACAGAGACATTTTTACTTAATCTAAAAGAATTTAATTTACATGATCAAGATAAAATTACTCCAAGAATTTATTTTAAATTTTTAAGCAAAGACATTCTAGTGATTTTTACTCATATTTTAGAATGGATAGAAACTGGATATATGAAGTCAAGGAGCATGTATGCAGGGAAATGAATTGTAGAAGAAACATTTTGAGAAAAATTACAAAAGTGTAAGTGATGAGTTTGGGAAATGGCATATAGTTCCAGCTGGCTAGAATTTAGTGAGTATGAAGGATCTACTGAGAAAAGTTAACAGACAAATGTCTTTAGTTTTTGTTATGACTCTTTCATTGGCAAGTCATATGTTTCTTATGCAACTATGAAATTCTAGGGTGCAATAGATTAAAGGCTATTTAGATGTGGCTTGAAAGCATAAATAGAACAACATTTATCATTTCTTGCTCTTTTCAGATAGCATGATGTCTGGCATAAAAAAACCTTTAACAGAAAATGTTTTTTTCTGGCCTTAAAGATATTTTTCTGATTGACTCAGCTTCTTTCACATGTCTGTCTCTGTATCAATTTTTTCTGGCTAACGGAATGGAGTTTCAATTGGTTTTACCCAAGTTATATAACCACCATCACTCCACTTTGCTAAAAAATCTGTTCAAATGGCTTGTGTTTATTTTCTATTGCTGAAGAACAAGTTATCACACAAGTGGAAGCTTAAAATATACACAGTTTATTTTCAGAGTTTCTATGATCAGAAGTACAGGCACAGTTTACATAGGTCTTTACTCAGGATCTCATAAAGCTGCAGTCAAGGATTCAGCTACTCTGCATTTTCATCTGAAAACTAGACTAGAGAATCAGTCTCATCTTCCAAGTTCTGTAAGTTGTTAGCAGAATTAATTTTCTGTGATTATAGGACTGAGGTCTTTGTTTTCTTCCTGCTCATCAGCCATGGACCAGACTCAGCACCTAGAGATGGACTAGTTCCTAGACATGTGGCTCTCCCACAACATGGCAGCATACTTCTTTAAAGTCTCCAGGGGAGTTTATTTTTCTTCAGTTTGGTACTTGTTGTTAAACCAAATTCCATTTCTTAAAATTATGCAATAATTTCTTATTTTATTATGTATTTAAAATCTTGGCTTTAAAAATGAAAAAAAAAAAAAGTCTCTAAGGCATTCTTATACTTTTCACCTATATTGTCTTACATACTTTTTCTTTGAATCACCTTTGAATTACCTCTCATAATGATAATCTTTTTCTTGCATGTACACTTTTTACAAAATCAATGCCTCATTTGTAGAAACAACCCTTTACAACCCTTTTCTATTGGATTTGTCCAACAAGCAACAACTCATTAACAAATGAGTTATACAGAGGTGAATGGCATAAGTATCTCTCTCAACCAGCCTAAGACAATCATTGAGGAAATAAACAGTTTTTCTGAAATTCTAAGTCAAGGATCTTATCTGAATTAAGTGTATTTTGGAGATGACAGTTAAAGTTTTAGATCTTTCTCAAAGACTATTGCTCCTTTTTGGATTAACTTCAGTATTTTAGTGCCCCCTTATATTGTCTTTCCTAAAATTTTTTATACTATTTCTGATATGGTGAATGTTACAAATAATAAACAATGGGTATTTTTTCATGTATAATAATAAGGCCTAATTTTATATAACTATTTTTAAATCCCGTATAACAATATAGAATATTGAGCTTGTTGTCAACCAAAATTTTCAAAAACCCCAAATAAAATTTTTGTTTAGCCAAGTCTCAATAACCTTCCACTTATAAAAGTATTTTCTCATCAAATTCAGTGTCTAATATTTATATATTTTAAGTTTATTCTTATTATTATAAGTGCAATTTCTTTCCAAAGTCTAATTTATAAATATAGTATTAACATTTTGACTTATCTGCAAATATAAATCGTATAATTTCTGTATCTTGATTTCCAATTATTGGCTAAGTTGTTGAGGAGCATAAGTTGGAAGTCAGAATCTTTGGCATGCAACTTCACTGGAGGCAGACATCAGTTTAACAAACTCTTTTAGAATATATTTTCCATTTTCAGTTATAGCCATTTAACCATGTTAAGCATCTAATTTTTCCAGGAGACTTTATTGCAATCATCACTAAAATCGAGTTAAAGTATATGTATAAGGCTTTTCTAATAGGCTTCTCCTAGATATCTGCATCAATTATTTAGGTCTACATCTGCATCAATGTTTAGGTCTTTGCTCAAATATTGTATTCTCTGTAAGAGTTTCCATGTTTATCGTATCTAATTTGTCACATCCTTCATCCCAGAAACTCCTTAGTACCTTTCACTTTATTGTTTTCTTTTCTTTTTCTTTCTTTCTTTTTTTTTTTTTTTTTTTTTTTTTTTTTTTTTTTTTTTTTTTTTTTTTTTTTTTTTTTTTTTTTTTTTTTTTTTTTGTTGCTGTTTTTTCAGCTCTTGCCATGTTGTCCACACTGTGGAGTACAGTGGCTATTCACAGGAATGAATATTTCACACTACAGCTTTGAACTCCCAGGCTCAAGCGATCCTCTTGCCTCACCCATGTGGGTAGATGAGACTACAGATGTGTGCAACCGTGTCTAGCTTTTTTCACTTTCACATTTTAAATATTTAGTTGTTTCTCATTTTTTTCTTGCTTTGTAGAATGTAAGACCATAAAGACACAAATTTAATTTGCTGTTTTTTAAAAAAACATACTAGGTCCATAGCAGCTAATAAAGAATCCAGAAAATAATAGATACCCAAGAACATTTATAGATAAACTTTAATCTTATTAAGCATATTTTTTTTAAAAATTGTATCATACTGACATGTTTTTAATAAAATTTTGTTTTTCTAAAGTGTAATAAAAACCTCTTCCAAGATGAGAAATATTTTTAAAAAGATTTAGTCTAGAACTTTCCTCAAAGCTTAGAATCAGTTCAGTTTTTACAATTTCTATTCTGTCTTCTATTGTTTCCTTTCATATATGTTCTTTCACCCTGTCTTCATCCAATCTGCAATTGCATTACTGTAAAGAATGATAAAAAGTCTAAAGTAAAACCTATTTTTATTGTTTTTACTCATAACAGATTATAAATAATGAAAAATCTCACAATAAACTCTTATATTAATCAAAATGGATTTTGCAAAAGCATCCAGTGTCATTTTATCTTGTCTATGAAGTTTTCCAGTTTCTAATGTTTTTATAGGCACAGAATCTGAATTATTTGCCTTTATATTAAACTTATGTTCAACCTGGCGTTAATAGGGAAAAAAACTATGATGCATTCCTTTACATTATCAAGAATAACACTAACATACAACTGGTAAAATTCTGCACACACAAAAAAATACCTGTTAAAATACTTAAAATGCTAGAAGAGAGCTTTTATTTATTATAAATGCATACTAAGAATCTTGCCGTATTACATTCTAGAAACTAAAGTACAAGAGCCAGTGCAAATGAAAGTAAAAAATAATCACTTTACAAAAGTCATTTGTATTTGGTGCCAAAATGTAGCATAAAATAATTTCACATTTGATCACTGATTGCTTACTTCATGACTAATAATATAACTAAGTTATGCCCTAATGGTATATGTCCTTATATACTGGCTGTGAAATAACATGCATTCTCTTATCCTTTTGCTAAATACTGAATGTATCTTTCCCTCAAAATTCATATGTTGAAGCTCTAAATCCCTGTGTAAGTGTATTTGGAGTAAGAAAGGAATTAAGGTTAAATAAGGTCATAAGGATTTGGCCTTAATCCAATAGGATTAGTGTATTTATAAGGAGAGACATCATAGAACTCTCACTTGGGGCATGAATAAAGAAGAGGTTATATGAACACAGGAAAATGGTAGCTGCCTGCAAGCCAAGGGAAGAGGACTCATGATGAATCCTGTCTTACTGGCACCTTGATCTTGGACATCCCACTCAACAGAACTGTGAGAAATATATTTCTGTTGTTTAATCCACCCAGTCCTCAGTATTTTGTTGTAGCAGCCCAATCATACTAATATACTCTGAAGCTACCATTATACCCCAACATACTACTAATGTTCATCTACTAGGAAAGCAGCAATCAGTAAAAGGGTATATTCACAAAACATACGGCTGTTGGCTTGCTTAGACCATAATGACTGTGCTGAATATAATAGATTGACAGAACACTCTGCTACTTTCATTACTACTCCTAAAAATTAAAGCAATCATAGTGGAACAATTCTAAGCAGGGATCTTACTATTTTATTCTTCCTAATTTGAATATCTACCTGTGGATAAAGCTCAAAAGTTACATTTAATCTTCAATTCCTGGATCCCTTCTCTTTTTTTTTTTCTGCTTTATTCATCTGTTAAAAGTCTCTAGGATAGATTCTATTTTTCTAAACTAGTTTAGAAAAAAAAAAAAAAAAACGTCATTTGCAAGATGACAGTTTGGTTTAGAACCACTTAAAATAAAACTCGATTTCTGAAATTTGCTGATCTTTACAAAGTAAATATTTAACTTGAATATTTTTATTAAGAATTGCCACAAGAGGACACAGTATGGAGTGATCTAAATCATTCTAACTATTTTTTGTGTGGTGTTTATTTATCCTTTTCTCAAAAACTTCATTACATTTGGTAGGACACAGTTTTAGAAATGGAAGAATAACCATCTTGAAAGTTATGATTTCTATACCTCATTTTAACTTCAAATTTGATTTCTAAATAAATGAAGTCTAAATTCAGTCTTACAGAATGCCATGGATAACTACACCTTGGGGTCTAAATTGAGTCTTATAAAATGCCACTGATAACTACATCTTGGGTTAACCACAGTTCAACAAATTTCTTCACTGAATCTTTGAAAGACTATTTTTTTGAAGTTCCATCTATGTCACCTAAGTTTTCTAAATTACTAGGCTGACAGTTCCACTATATTTTGATAATATCCCTTAGGTTATCAAATAAATTTCTTTCCTTAGGTCAATTCCTCTCTTTGTAATAGTCAGAATGTTACATATAATAAATTCCAGTTCACAGGTATTTACATACACATCATTGAATTTTCATTTGATTCCACAAAATAACCACATGATTTAGAAAGAACTGTATAAGCCACATTTTATTGGTAAAAGAACTAAAGGTTAGAGAAACGTGAAATGTCTAAGTTCCCACAACTTGTATATAGAAGAGCAAGAATTTATTTAGACTTTCTAATTTCAATTAAATATCTTTTTACTAACTATTGAACTTGTACAAATTCTACTCATAATTCTAATCAACATAAGGCCAAAATTCATTATATTCTATGCATCATTCTAAGTAGACTTGGTTTCTGTACTTTATAAATAATGTTGTGAGAAAAAACTGATGCCTTTTGAGTTCAACATTATTCAGTATATCTTACATACTAGACAATATTCTATACACATTCTATTTAAGCAAAAGTATAAGATGGCTTGATCACTGAAGAGGCCAACAAATTAGAAAACTTAGATATATGCATAAATATATAAAAATGAGGGCCAGGCGCAGTGGCTCATGCCTGTAATCCTAGCACTTTGGGAGGCCAAAGCAGGCAGATCATGAGGTCAAGATATCGAGACCATCCTGGCCAACATGGTGAAACCCCGTTTCTACTTAAAATACAAAAATTAGCTGGGCGTGTTGGCAGACGTCTATAGTCCAAGCTACTCAGGAGGCTGAGGCAGGAGAATCGCTTGAACTTGGGAGGCGGAGGTTGCAGTGAGCCGAGATGGTATCACTGCTCCCCAGCCTGTCGACAGAGAAAGACTCCGTCAAAAAAAAAAAAAATGCAATGTGTACATACAAGACACAAAAAATATATAAGGTAAGATATAAAATATAGACGCTAAATAGAGTCAATACGATGCTTGCTAGGAAGGGATTTATTGGGAGTTTATGGCATGATGCTATTCTTTAAGAAAAATAGGAGTTTACCAGGTATTTAAAATTAGAAGCAACTTTGATAACTCAAAAGAAGAAAAAAGGTCTCAAACAAACAAACAAAAAAAGAAAGTCCATGGGATTTTCATAAAACTGGTATATTGTTACACTGCTCAAGCAAAAAGTGAGTTGGTAATAAAAGGAGTAAAATATGATACTGAACAGATAGGCAGCTTGGTAGAGAGGGTATGGCCTTAAATTTGAATCCACAAATTCCTGAATTTGCATTTTGATTCTAACATTATTAAATGTGTTACCTTGGGAAAGTTACTTAATGCCTCTGAGCCAAATGTTCTTTTCTATAAAATTGGGTAAGAATGCCTTCTACTAGGCATTATGTGTGTAATGAGCCTAGTATAAGATATGACAATAAAAAAAAGCTGAATAAATGTGAGCTATTTGGCATATTAGAGTTTCGAAAGGAAAAAGCCATATCTTATACTTTTACTAAAAATCATAAATTCTGTCTTAAATTACCATCAAATGATTTTAAATTTATAAAGGAAATTTTAGGGTACATACATTCTACACTGTCTAAACTCAGTTTTTTTGTTTGTTTGGTTTTTATTAATAAAATGGCTGATTTTAGCTCTTGATCAAAGATCCATTTTCCAATTTTGTTATATTTATTTTGTATCATTTTCCTAGCATGTGGCCTTATTTCCATTACATAATTTCAGCTGAACTAGTTGAGTGTTTTTCCATTCCATTTAATGTACGCATCTTATCATAAATAATTGTGACAGTGTCGTATTCTTGTATTTGGAGAAAATATCTAAAATATGATTCAATATTAAATTTCATAACTGAATTGTACATAGTTTTTATAACAAAGCCATTTTCTTTATGTTTAACATTTACTTCAGAGGAAAAATAAAGTCCTGATGGCCAAAGCACAATGCATTTATGTATTTCAGGATTCACTAACATGACAACTTATATACTTTAATTTTATAGAATATACATCACAATATATATGAAGGTCAGGTTTTCTTCATGATTGAACTATCTACACAAGTATATATCTTTCATTGAAATAGTGTTTCAGTTATATTTTAAGATAGTGGTAGTTTATGGCAGTTTCTTTGGCATACTAAGTCTGAGTAGTATGTAACCAATTATATCATTTGGCTTGCAGAAATCCTTAGACATTTAATTCTAATTGCATGAAAGAGATTACAAGTTTGAATATACCTCTTTTCTTTTCCAATTTTGAGACTATAGACAGAAAAGTTTTTTTTTAAAAAAAAACTAAACACAAATCCAGCACTGAGTTTATAAATATATACATAAGAATATATATTTAAAAATTTATATTATACCTAAACGTGTTGCTTATATTTAAACTCATGAAAATACAGTCACCTTCAGCTGCTTGAGTTTTTTCCAATTGTTTTCTCCAAGAAAGTTAAAGAAGTTTAAAATTTAATCCCAATGATGCAATTTTAATTATTGATCTATCATTTGCCTTTACAGAAGTCTCCCTAGGGTTTACTTATCTCTGTGCCTAAATTTCAGCTTTTTCTATAGTTATCTTTGGGGGTTCCTTTATTCTTTACAGGTAGCTAAATGCTCTAAGTGAATTCCAAGTAAGAGTTCATATGTAGGAGTTTTCACTCCTACTCCAATTTAGTTACCTATTTTTAATGGCCACATCTAGATATTTTAATGTCATAACTCAAATAGATCATAAAAATGTTACTTTAAAAAACTCTATATTTTAAAATCTTTCATCCATTTTTAAATAGAAATTTCTCAGTGATCAGCCTGTGCCATATGGATTTAATTTAGATACCCCTTCCTTGTATTTCTGATTTGAAGCATCCATAACTGTAATGTCAAGGCTCTATTTTTGAGAGTCTACAAATAGTTCTGAGTTATTTTTTATTTAGAATTGGAGGCCATTGTATCACATGTTAATTCTGAACTTGAAATATGTATTTCCCAAATATAGACTCAGTAAAGTAATTCATTCTGTCATGTAACTCGTTTACTCTTTCTTGTTAATCCATTTATTTGCTTTATTATTATTTAGGAAACATTGAATTCTTACCACAGACCAAAAGCTGAACGATATTATGGGTCTTCCCATTATTACTACAGGGTCAAGTACATAAACTATAAATGCCAATATAGTGTGATAAAAGCCATGCTGGAGACAAACAGTTTTCTCGGGTAGTTCAAAGGAGAACCAAACATGCTGTACACAGGGATCAAAAAGATTTCTTGGAAGAGGTGACGTAGAACCTGATCCTAAGCAGGAGCCTGCCAGTTAGGGTAGTTTGGAGTACAAGGGTGCTACATTAGCAAGCAGGAGAGATCTGACTGAGAAAAGCCTTGAAGTTACTTCTAGGGTCCAATATCGCCTCTTTTTGGGAAGTTTCACATGTATTTTACCCAGCAGTTCTGTGGTTGAATTCATGGGTTCTGGGGCAAGTGCTTGAAAACATTTGCTGTGCTTATTTTCCAATACTATATTTTCATTTTGGCTTTGTATAGTGCATTGGCAATTATAACCCATATGCTATATTCTCAGTTCAGTCAGTTAGCACAATGTTCTTAGTATCAGAGTAAGTATTGCCAAGAATGTCACTAAAAAACTCAAACTTGCTTGCCTGTCTATTCTGCTACAAGGTCAAATTTGATCTATGTGTCTTTCACTAATTTTTCATGTATGGTGCCTGAAATCAAATTAGGCATCATTACAATATTAGTATTATAATATCAGCATAATGTATCTTAAGCGTTATAAAAATATTAGCATTAAGAACATCAATATGATATGTTTTAAACAAGCCACCAAAATCCATTTCAGTTAGTTTTTAAAGGTTTTCAAAATGTATTTCACAGGGAACTATTAGGGGGTAAGGAATAATATTGATACGGTTTTTATCCACAGTCCCTTCATATATTTTAGTAAATCACTGTGTAAAATCTGAGTAAATCACTTGAAAAAATTACTGTGAATTTCAGTTTGGCTATCAGTGAAAAGCTAATGATGGCAAAACCTTTTTAAATGTATTAGTTCTAGAAACTGCTATAAATACTATCATAAAGCAAGTTATGAGGCAATAGATTTTCAAAAATATAAAAAAAATTACATATACTTTTAGTTGTAAGTAAATTAGTCCTTTGGTGTTTCCGAGCATTCTCTGTTTCTTAAGATGTCAGAATCAGTTATATAGATGATAGATGTTGTACTTACTGAATGGTGGCTGTGAAAATCACTTTGATTTCTCTGTATTTCATGCTCAAGATCAGATTATGCCAAAAGTATATTTACCTTCTTTGGGGGGGAGATATTTAGATAATGTATTGATATTATCTAAATATTATATGTATCATTATATTCTCTAAATCCCCCCCAAAGAAGGTAAATTATATGTAAAATGTTGACTACATATCAGTTTATTGAAAATTGAAGACAAAAATGTAAAAATTTTCACATTGATCAATTTTAAGCATCAACTGAAATTAATCTTATTTTTAAATCAGATTTTTAAGAAAAATGTTTAGTTTCAAAAGGCACTATTTTGTATGAGTCAGATGAGTTCCATATAACATCACAATTTAAAAATATTACACACTGAGTCATTTCTTCCTTCATTTAATTTTCTGAAAATAATGAAAGCTCAAGAAAGAGTGGCTGTTAAATTTAGCACAATAAATGAACAGATATTATGCTAACTAAATGTAGTAAGGATGCTAATTTCATTTAACTGATGCTGTAGTGAAAATCTATCCATCGTTTCTAATGGAGTCACCTATAGGCATTTGACATTTAATGTACCAAAATAGCTACAGCACTATAGCTGATGTTAGTTTTAATAATTCGTTGTTGTACTAATACATGGCAGAGTGGAAACCTTGAAATAGTACACCAAATAGTATATGAGTAATATTAAATATCTACAGCTCTTAATTGTCAGATGCCTGCTGGGTATATAGCTAAGGAAATTTTTGTTCTTATGTTTTTCATTAATTTGTATAAAGCAAAGAAAACCAATGTTATTGCTGTAAAAATATGTTTCTACTATTTGTAAGTCTTGAAACACTGTAATTAATAGGGTGGAGAATGTGCACAATGACATGCAGAGAATAGTTTAATTCATTTACACAAATAATATTTGAATCCTTACAAAGTGTCAAACACTATGATAAGTGTTTACTAAGCAGACATAATCCCTATTCTTAAAAATTGTATAGTCTAGATGAAATTCCAAAATAATCCAAAATAAACAAATGCAAAATGTTAAGGGAATGAAAAGGATTATGTGGCAGAATATAATAGTCTATAAACTGTAACTAGTAGTTAGTAACTAAAATTTTGAGAAATGGTAGATTAAAGCAATCACAAACCTGAACTTTTAAAAACAATCAACTAAATAATGTTGCTTATCATTGCCAGATCTTAATTACTTCACTGCTACCCTGTTCATCCGGCTTCAGTATTTGTCTTAATGAGAGGTATCTGGCTTAGCGGTTGCCTCTTTTGAATAACTTGTTTATAATTTACAGAACTCTTATTTCCTATTATCTAATCCAATCAAACCATGTACTGAGCATCAACAAGTATGTTTATAATATTTCATTGTGAATCTTCTTTCCAATCAGTCAATTAGTTTCAGTACAGATATTTTAAGTAATCTAAGCATATGGTCTTAAGATTTGTTCTTTACTCCTTCCATCACTCTTTTACCAAATACTGCTTATGCATTCTCTAGTTTACAGTCCCAGAAGTGAGATATTCTACATGTCTCCTCCATTACTTAATGCTCTGTAAGAGTAACTGCTTTGAATAGTTATTTATAATGTAGCCCCCAAACTTCTCTGGGCTTACAATTCAATCTCATTTCTGTAATTGTAGAATATACAGCATCCATTGGAAGATTTATTTGATAATAACAATATAAACAACAAATGTATACTGCTAGTTTATAATTTATCAGTTAATTACATGTATATCAATTCATCTGACACATGGGCCAAAATAAAATCCAAACACATCAAAACATAGATGATTGACATTATTTAGATATCCCAGTGATGATATGAACTTCAGAATAACAACTTCAGGAGATTAAAGACTTAAATCATGGTTTTCTAAAGAGCACCTTTTCTCCCCTGCCATATTACTTTAAGATTATACAAAAAGTTGTTGTAAAAAATGCACAAATAGAACAAACACATATGGTTATATGAAGTGAGCCAATATGTATTATTACGCTTAAGTTACATAGTATAACCTAGAGAAGAAAGTAATTAGGCATGACTTAAGAAGCCAAAATTAATATTTAGTATATCCTTGTCTAAACAAAAAATAATACCCTACTGAAGAAAATATTGTAGAAAACAAATTACTGAGTTTAATCACAAGGTTGTTATAAATATAAATCATATCAAAATAAAAATAAACTTTTTGTTTCAGTATCTTCAACTGGCAGTCACAATACAGTCATGGGCTGCTTAATGAGCTTAATGATGGGATGTCCATGTTCTGATAAATTGTATAGTTAGGTGATTTTATTGTGCAAACATCTTAAAGCTTAGTACCACAAACCCAGATGGTGTAGCCTTTTGCTCCTAGACTACAAACCTCTGCAGAATACCGTTGGCAGTTATAACCAAGTGGTAAGTATTTATGCATACAAACATATCCAAACATAGAATAGGTGCAGTAAACATACAGTAGAGTAAAATCTTATGGGACCATCATTGTGTATGTGTTTTTGGTGCAGTTTTCAGGTGGGCAAATTAACAACATTATTTTCCATTTATGTAAAATAGAGGAAAAAAGTATAGTCAAGCTAGTTGCATCATCAATCAAAGGGTCAAACTTTAGCTGAATGTGAAAAATCATTTTCTCTTTATTGTTTGAAGCATTTAAATATATTTTTAAAATATTAATCAGTTTTATGTGACATAGATACTATTAACTGTAAGTATTTGAAAGCTGTGTTAGTTTTGAAAATATGTTATATCTTTTTAGGCAGAAGGTGTACATACGTAGGAATAACATTTAGATAATGAATCTCTTCTTCCCACTCTGTTAAAGTTATAACAATATAGAATAATTGTTTCTGAAGCAAATATGTTTATACATCTACATTATGTGAATTATTCTACACTCATCTTTTTAAAATAATGTAAAAGGCTATCCAGAGAATATTAAAATATTTTATTTTGTGTCAGGGTCCAGAGTTTTATAATTTATTTAAGTTACACTCAAATTATTGGATATAGGGATCTACAAAATATTCTGCTAATCAGGTCTATGCTGGAGGATATAAAGATTATTTCACATCACTGATTGAATAGCATAAGTGTCAGTATATCATCCAAACTATTAAAGATCACTGGGAAAAAAATTATCCAAAATCAGCAGAGTGGATCAGCAAAACAAACAAGGAAGACGAAACTGTACTGACTTATTCAAAGTAACTAGATAAATAAGATGAAAATGGGGATAAATGAAAAGAAACTGAGACCATTGTAAAGAGTAATAATATAGGCTAGGTGCTGTGGGTCACGCCTGTAATCCCAGCACTTTTGGAGGCCTAGGTGGGTGGATCATCTGTGTTTAGCAGTTTGAGACCAGCCTGGCCAATGTGATGAAACCCAGTCTCTAATAAAATTATAAAAATTGCCTGGGAATGGCAGTGCACACCTATGATTCCAGTTACTCAGAAGGCTGAGGCAGGAGAATTACTTGAACCTGGTAGGCAGAGGTTGCAGTGACCTGAGATTTTGTCATTGCACTCCAGCCTGGGAGACAAAAGTGAAACTCCATCTCAAAAAAAGAGTAATAAATAAACTCATATAGAAATAGTAATTCCAAGCATATTAATAATCCACATTAATCAAAATGGGCTTGATTCTAACAAAAGAATATAAAAATTGTTTGAAATAGTCATTTTATAAGAAAGCCACCTAAAATAAAATGGAGGCATGAAAACTGTATAGAATATAAATACTAACAAATGTAAATATAGTAACACTATTATATAAAGTAGAATTTTCTGCTGCGTCATTAAATTAGGATGTGGCAGCCATAAGAATATGCCTTGTAGACGTTCTGTAGTATGAAGTATAAATGATCAAAGGCAAGTTCAAGCTTTGAAACCCATCACCCATTTTCACAGAGACTGTATCCTACAGGAGTGCATCACAGACACCAAGACAGAAAAGTTCCTGGGAGAGACAGGACTTTCATCTGCCTTTTGCTCAAGGATTCCCTGATGTCTTTACAGAATCTTCCCTACACTGTATGTAAATCTAGGATGCTTTCAACAGTCTCCCTTTATTCTTCACTCAAAATTAGAACCAAATCACAACTTCTCCTTCACCTACCCTTCTCCAGCTCCTTCTCTATTTTATACAACAAACACATTTATCCTAATATAATCCTTGCAAATTTAAATCTGTCTTGATGTTTGCTTCCTAGAGGACCTAAAGGAGGACACAGAACAAAAATATTTTATACTCACACAAGTACATTCTACTAAGAATATAAAAGAGCTATGAAATTATATACACCTAGGCTACTCCCTCTTTCTCACTCCTCTCTCTTTCTTTCTACAACACACACAAATACACACACACACACGCATACATAAAGCAAAAGCTAATAGAAACACAAAAAGAAATTAAAAATGTATAACCATAGTTGAAAAATGTAATCCAACATCTTAAAACAACATGCAAAGATAACCAAGTATAAATTAGTCAATCTTATTTGAATAACACAAATAACAGACTTGTAGATATTCATTCAACCCTCCATTGAGCAAAGACATTATACCTATAAATCAAAGTAATTTTTAAAGTAATTTTTATATACATGGTTTAAAAATTACCTATATAACACTAAAAAGCATTTCCCTATTAGCAAAAGAAAAAAAAAATCTCTTTAAAACCCACTGACCCCAGTAAATCAATAAAAACAACCATAAAAGCTCAAATCAAATATACAAAATATCAGATATTTCCATTTTAACGTCTCTTCTAAATAATTCTGATGGAAAAAATAAAATTAAAAACTAGAAATATGTAGTAAAATAATATATAATATACATATTCTATAATTATGTTAATTTAACTTTTAAAAGAGACTCTCACATTACTACACTTAATACTTAACACAAATACTGAGAGCAGAGATGATCAAACAAACCTTACAAACTTAGCTGCCAGAAATTTAATTTTGTTTGCTATTGCATTGAAATTACAGTATTGAATTTTTTAAATAGTTCTTAATTTAGTGATCTACTTTTATATTGCCAAACATTTAATTTGATTCAAGTTTTGGGCTATTATGAATAGCACTGCATGAAGTTGTATCTGTACTTTTTTTGTTGTTGTTGCTAAACAGGCACTTCTTTCCTTTGGGTATACACTGAAGAGTGGAATTTCTGGAACCAAATGCAATTATATTTTAGCTTCTGTAGAGACTGTCCAAGAGTATCTACCTAAGTGCTTATACTTATTCATAGTTCCACTAAGAGGGTCTGAATATTCTGGCTGCTTCACAAACTCATCCTCTTTGCTATTGTCCATTTTTAATTTTAGACATTGTGGTAGATATCTATAAGGGGCTCATTTTGATTTTAATATTTTTTCCAGTTCTCTAAGATTATGTGGAGAGGTTTTTCATATTAGTCATTTACTTATTTTCTTTCACAAAGTACTTTTCCATATTTTTTATTTCTTCAAAATTGGGTTGTTCATGTTACTAATGAAAGTTTTTACACATTCAGGACACAGATTCCTTGTCAGATACAGTGCAGCAAAAATATCCCAGACCATGGCTTGCCTTTTTATTTTCTTAATTGTATATTTGATGTCAATCATTTCTAAATTTTAATAGTCTAATCTTTTCATTTGGGGTAACGTTTTTAATGTTCTGGTTCAGAAAATGTTGCCAATCCAAATGATACAAAATTATTCTTCTACGTTTTCTCTCAAATGTGTTATTGCTTTACCTTTAATTTTTATGTCTACAGTTCAACTCAAATTAATTTGTGTTAATAGTATGTGGTAGGGGTCAAGGTGTATTTTTTCTCTTATAATATCTAAAAGATATTATGGGTTCTCTTTTCTGTCCCATTGATCTATATATTGATCTATATGTTTGTTCTGATTCTGTCTGCAATTACTACAAACTCATAGCTAATTTTTATACCTGGTCATGTAAGTCTTCCACTATTCTTTTTTTAACCTGATTTTTTTTGGCTATTCTAGACATTTTTCACTTAGAAATACTCTTTAGTTTAAGAAAAACTGATTCTAATTGGAACCGTACTGTAACTATAAATTGATTTGGGGAGAACTGACATGCATAATAAAATATTCTTTCAATTTAAAAACAAAATTCATCTTTTCATGTTAGCCTATATTTATATTAATTTGCCTCAGTGATATTTACAGTTTCCAGTAGACATGACATCTCTATTTCAAAAGATAGATTTATAAATATTTTATTTTTGTGACACAGTGAATATTATTTCTTAAATTTTTATTGAGTAATTATCTATTTTTGGTATATAAAAATAAAAATTTCTCATTGTTCATTGTTTTCCTAAGTAACCTGATTAATTCAGATCTAAGTTCCAAGTTCTCAGCAAAATTTTTGGCTTTTTTATGCACAAAAGTACAGTACTATTCATAAAATTTTTGTTTCCCTCTTTTAAATCTACACAAAATGTATTCACTTTTATTTCTATTTCTTTGCTTCTAGGAAGTCTAGTACAACAATAAATAAAGTAGTACTAGGCACACACTCATTTTCGAGACATTTTGATCTGTAATTTTTCATTATAATTCATGATCTATAAGAAAGTGATCGGTTGGACTTCATCAAAATTTAAAACTTCTGCTCTTCAAAATATGTTATTAGGAAATTAAAAGACAAGAGAGGTTACACACTGGGAGAAAATATTTGCCAGGCATATATCTGATAAAAGATTTGTATACAGAATTTGTAAAAAACTCTCAAAACTAAGTTATAAAATACAAACCAGTAAATGGGAAAAATATTTAAACAGACACCTCAACAAAGAGATAAATTTGTGAATAAAAAAATAAGCTCATGAGATAATATTAAATCTTATTTGCCTTTAGATAAATTCAAATTAAAACCACAATGAGATATGAGTGTCCATTAGAATGTCTAAAATTAAAAAGAATAATTATATCCCATATTGGAGGTGATAAGGAACAATTGTTGGTCGGAATGCAAAATGATACGACTATTGGGAAATACTTCGTCAGTATCTGAAAAACTCTAAGTGTACAACTTCTATACGACTCAGCTATTCCATACCAAGGTATTTACCCAAGTGTAAAGAAACCATATATCCACCGAGAAACTTATAGATATGTTCATAGTTACGTTGTTTGTAATATCCAAAAACTAGAAACAATCCAGATGCTTAACAGGTGAGCGTTCAATAAAATAAAATTTTTAAATGGAATGTTAATATATATTACAAATTTCAAATTATTTGAGAATTTTTAATGATTCTGAAATTTTGAATCTCAAAATAAATAAGCTGAGTAAAGTAATTCGGTCTAAAAATGAGTATGTACTCTCTATTGTTCCATTTATTAAAAACCACATATATAAAGTAGTAATCTAGATTACCAAAAAGTAAGACTCTTTTTAGGAGGAATGAAGATTGGGAAAAGTAAGTAGGAGGACTTAGCATGTAAAAGTAAGAAATTTAGGGGGATGATGGGCATGTTCATTATCTCGATGGTATTGATAGTTTCAAAGTCTTTCAAATCGCAGATAATCAAATTGCAGTTTATTTTATATCAATCATACTTCAATACAATTGTTTTTTAAAAAAGAAAACAAATTGTTTAAGGCAGTGATTCTCAAAACAATGTGGAGAATTTGTTAAGAGGCTGATGAAGGCCTTGAGTTCTGGATTCTGGACAATTTTTATAGATGTACTCATCCTAACAAGGCTATAACCAAGAATTGGTTTTTTTCTCCATCTCATTGCATCTAAGATAACTAAGTCTCTGTTATGGTCATTGACTGGAAATATAAAGTGATCCTGAAGAGTGTGAGTGCTGTTAAGAAGATGGAAATTGGCATTTTCAAGACATTCTGTATGAGTGCAACTATATGATAACTTTTAATTGTCCAATAAATCCTTCAGGTTTTAAAATGTAAAACCCTGAATAGACCAATAACAAGGTCTGAAGTTGAGGCAGGAATTAAGAGCCTACCACCCAAAAAAAGCCCAGGTCCAGATGGGTTCACAGCTGAATTCTACCAGACATACAAAGAGGAGCTGGTACCATTCCTTCTGAAACTATTCCAAACAATCCAAAAAGAGGTAATCCTTCACAAATCATTTTATGAGACCAACATCATCCTGATACCAAAATCTGGCAAGGACTCAGCAAGAAAAGAAAACTTCAGGCCAATATCCATGATGAACATAGATGCAAAAATCTTCAATAAAATACTGGCAAACTGATTGCAACAGCACATCAAAAAGCTTATCCACCATGATCAAACAGGATTCATCCCAGGGATGCAAGGCTGGTTCAACATACGCAATTCTATAAACATAATTCACCACATAAACAGAACCAAAGACAAAAACCATATGATTCTCTCAATTGATGCAGAGAAGGCCTTTGACAAAATTCAACAGCCCTTTATGCTAAAAACCCTCAATAAACTAGGTATTGATGGAACATATCTCAAAATAATAAAAGCTATTTACAACAAACCAACAGCCAATATCATACTGAAATGGCAAAAACTGGAAGCATTCTCTTTGAAATCTGGCACTAGACAAGGATGCCCTCTCCCACCACTCCTATTCAATACAGTATTGAAAGTTCTAGCCAGAGGAATCAGGCAAGAAAAAGAAATAAAGGATATTCAAATAGGAAAGGAGGAAGTCAAATTGTCTCTATTTGCAGATGACATGATTGTATATCTAGAAGACCCCATCGTCTCAGCCCAAAATCTCCTGAAACTGATAAGCAACTTCCGCAAAGTCTCAGAATACAAATTCAATGTGCAAAAATCACAAGCATTCACATACACCAATAACAAACTTAAACAGAGCCGAATCAAGAATGAACTGCTATTCACAATTGCTACAAAGAGAATAAAATACCTAGGAATACAACTAACAAGGAACAAAAAGGACCTTTTCAAGGAGAACTACAAAGCACTGCTCAACAAAATAAGAGAGGACACAAACAGATGGGGAAACATTCCATTCACGGTTAGGAAGAATCAATATCATGCAAATGGCCATACTGCCCAAAGTAATTTACAGATTCAATGCTATCCCCATCAAGCTACCAATGACCTTCTTCCCAGAACTGGAAAAAACCACCTTAAACTTCATATGGAACCAAAAGAGAGCCCACATAGCCAAGCCAATTCTAAGCAAAAAGAACAAAGCGGGAGGCATCACATTCCTGGACTTCAAACTATACTACAAGGCTACAGTAATAAAAACAGCATGGTACTGGTACCAAAACAGAGATATAGACCAATGGAACAGAACAGAGGCCTCAGAGGCAACACAACACATCTACAACTATCTGATCTTTAACAAACCTGACAAAAACAAGCAATGGGGAAAGGATTCCCTGTTTAATAAATGGTGTTGGAAAAACTGGCTAGCCAGGTGCAGAAAGCAGAAACTGAACCCTATCCTGACACCTTACACTAAAATTAACTCCAGATGAATTAAAGAATTAAACATAAGACCTAACACCATAAAAACCCTAGAAGAAAATCTAGGCAAAACCATTCAGGACATAGGCGTAGGCAAGGACTTCATGACCAAAACACCAAAAGCATTGGCAACAAAAGCCAAAATAGACAAATGGGACCTAATCAAACTCCACAGCTTCTGCACAGCAAAAGAAACAGTCATTAAGGTGAATTGGCAACCAACAGAATGGGAAAAAATTTTTGCAGTCTACCCATCTGACAAACGGTTGATATCCAGAATCTACAAAGAACTAAAACAGATTTACAAGAAAAACCAAAGAAGCCCATTCAAAAGTGGGCGAAGGATATGATCAGACACTTTACAAAAGAAGACATACATGAGACCAACAAACATATGAAAAAATGCTCATCACTGGTCATTAAAGAAATGCAAATCAAAACTACATTGAGATACCACCTCACGCCAGTTAGAATGGTGATCATTAAAAAATCTGGAAACAACAGATGCTGGAGGAGATGTGGAGAAATAGGAACACTTTTACACTGTTGGTGGGAGTCTAAATTAGTTCAACCATTGTCGAAGACAGTGTGGCGCTCCCTCAAGGACCTAGAAATAGAAATTCCATTTGACCTAGCAATCCCATTACTGGGTATATATCCAAAGGATTATAAATCGTTCTACTATAAGGACATATGCACACAAATGTTCATTGCAGCACAGTTTACAATAGCAAAGACCTGGAACCAACCCAAATGCCCATCGATGATAGACTGGACAGGGAAAATGTGGCACATATACACCATGGAATATTATGTAGCCATCAAAAACGATGAGTTCGTGTCCTTTGTAGGGACTTGGATGAACCTGGAAACCATCATTCTCAGCAAACTGACACAAGAACAGAAAATCAAACACCACATGTTCTCACTCATAGGTGGGTGATGAACAATGAGAACACATGGACACAGGGAGGGGAGCATCACACACTGGGGTCTGTTGGGGGGAAATAGGGGAGGGACAGTGGGGGGTGGGGAGTTAGGGAGACATAGCATGGGGAGAAATGCCAGATATAGGTGATGGAGAGGAAGGCAGCAAATCACACAGCCATGTGTGTACCTATGCAACAATCTTGCATGTTCTTCACATGTACCACAAAACCTAAAATGCAATAAAAAAAAAAAAGAATGATTTATAATTCTTTGGGTATATGCCCAGTAATGGGATTGCTGATTCAAATGATATTTTAGTTCTAAATTCTTGAGGAATTGTCACACTGTTCCACTATGGTTGAACTAATTTACACTCCCACCAACGGTGTAAAACTGTTCTTATTTCTTTGTATCCTCTCCAGCATCTGTTGCCTCCTGACATTTTGATGATCTCCATTCTAACTGGCATGGGATGGTATCTCATTGTGGTTTCAATTGGCATTTCTCTAATGACCAGTGACAATGAGCTTTTTTTCATGTTTATTGGCTGCATAAATGTCTCCTTTTGAGAAGTTTCTGTTCATATCCTTCACCGACTTTTTGATAGGGTTGTTTTTTTCTTATAAATTTGTTATGTTCTTTGTAGATTCTGGATATTAGCCCTTTGGCAGATGAGTAGATTGCAAAAATTTACTCTCATTTTGTAAGTTGTCTGTTCACTCTGATGATAGTTTCTTTCTCTGTGCAGAAGCTCTTAAGTTTAATTAGATCTGATTTGTCCATTTTGGCTTTTGTTGCCATTGCTTTTGGTGTTTTAGTCATGAAGTACTTGCCTATGCCTGTGTCCTGAATGGTACTGCCTAGGTTTTCTTCTAGGGCTTTTAAGGTTTTAGTTCTTACATTTAAGTCTTTAATCCATCTTGAGTTGATTTTTATATAAGGTGAAATGAAGGGATCCAGAGTCTACTTTTAGGTTTTCTACTAGGGTTTTTATGGTTTTAGTTCTTACATTTAAATCTTTAATCCATTTTGAGTTGGTTTTTGTATAAGGAGTAAGGAAGGGATCCAGTTTCTGCTTTCTGCATATGGCTAGCCAGTTTTCCCAGTACTATTTATTAAATAGGGAATCCTTTCCCTATCATTTTTTTTTTTGCAGATTTGTCAGAGATCAGATAGTTATAGATGTGTAGTATTATCTCTGAGGCCTCTGTTCTGTTCCATTGGTCTATATATCTGTTTTGGTACCAGTAACATGCTGTTTTAATTACTGTAGACTTGTAGTGTAGTTAGAAATCAGGTAGCATGTTGTCTCCAGCTTTGTTCTTTTTGCTTAGGATTATCTTTGCTATGCAGGCTCTATGTTGATTCCAGATGAAATTTAAAGCAGTTTTTTTGTTTGTTTGTTTTTCCAATTCTGTGAAGAAAGTTAATGGTAGCTTGATGGGGATAGCGTGGAATCTGTAAATTACTTTGGGCAGTATGGTCATTTTCACGATGTTGATTCTTCCTAACCATGAGCATGGAATGTTTTTCAATTTGTTTGTGTCCTCTCTTATTTCTTTGAGCATCCAGTTTTGTTCCCTTGCTGTTGAGGGGTTGTGATCCCTTGGAGGAGAAGAGGCATTCTAGCTTTTGGAATTTTCAGACTTTTTGTGCCATAGCTTGCTGCCATAGCAAGCAATAGGAGAAGGAACTGAGAAGCTCAGTGAAATGAGATGTTGAAGTGGACATATACTTATTAAGGCTGGAATTCACCATTTATTTTAAGGGAGAGAACGATTTTTCTGTAGACTCTATAAAATGGGTATGAGAGTTGGATAAACTGTTATAAAACTGGGTTTCTATATAGTAATGAAAATAGTAATGAGAATTTCCTAATATAAAGAAGCCAAGTGGTGGTTCTAAACTATCAATAACAAAGTGAATGCAATTACTGTAATAAGCAACAATGTAAAACCAGGGTCATGGCTGACACTGAACTATAGAGATTTTTAATAGGATATAGCATCCTCAGGGGAAAGATACACAAAGGGCAAGGTAGATGACTCAATCTCTATAACCAAGCTGTACAATCAAGATGAATTGAGGACATATATTTAGGAAACTCAGAACTACCTCTAAAATGTTATGATGCTGTACTTACTCTCTAGTCCTGGGCCAATTGTTAGATTCAGAACAAATTGACTGGAGGTGTCCAAGTTCCTAGAAGGAAGGACCCTGAAGAACCACAGCATATGTAATTTGTAATAATTCACCTGGACTCTTCCCAAAACTGTTCTGAACAATTTACTCCAGAAACAGTACACTAAGAAATGGGAATATGTATTTGATGAATTGTTGGACACAGAATCCTAGTTGATGTTGATC
Organism: Alouatta palliata; assembly: GCA_004027835.1. Lineage (NCBI taxonomy): Eukaryota > Metazoa > Chordata > Mammalia > Primates > Atelidae > Alouatta > Alouatta palliata. Next base: position 71,934 of record PVKV010005045.1, on the reverse strand, counting down.
TATGGTACCTGAAGCATCGTTGCCTTTGTACAGTATGAAGCCTGAGTATTAAATAGATAACTCGTTCAAGTATGGCTTATAGTGGGCCCACTAAGTTCACTGACTCACCACCACCTAGTCCTCATTTTCCCAGTCTCTGAATGTTTAATATAATTGTGCATATTTGTCAGTAAACCAGTCCTCAAACTGTTTTCTTGACCTGCTTGATAAGATGTAGTATTGTGAGTAAGGCCTGCAAAATTACCCATTCCCTCACCAAGTTATTAAATAAAGATAATGTCACATACCACAGGAGATAGAAGAGATTAGTACTACCTTTAAATACATAGAAAATTAGAAAAGTGTAGTCTCCATTATATTCTCATTATTTATCATGCCAGTCCTTACAGGAATAAGATGGATTCTACAGCATGACAACTTACTACTTAAAATTTAAGTAAGTAGTATCTGTATTTCTGCTCCAAAGAAGCTATCTCTGCAAGAGCATATTGACATGGCCTTGAGAACTTAGTATGTATTCACTGATAGTCAACATATTCTTCTTAATCCTTACAGTTCACATTTACATGAGATATATCAAGACTACATTAGCCCTCTCCTCTCACAAAATACTCCCAGAGAATCTAGACAATCAAGACATTCAACAGATTATCAAATTGATTCACTCTATCAATGACACGATAATTAAATCAACTAAGCAAAAAGGGAAAGTATGTTTAAGGACTTGACAAGATTCATGTGCTCCCATAAAGAACTAAAAACAGAACTACCATTCAATTCAGAAATCCCACTGCTGGGTATCTATCTAAAGGAAATGAAGTCATTATATGAAAAAGACACATGTATACACGTTTATAGCAGCACAATTTGCAATAGCAAAAATATGGAACTAACCAATGTGCCCATCAACCAACAAGTGAATAAAGAAATTGTGGTATATATATACCATGGAATACTACTCAGCCATATAAAGGAACAAAATAATGTCTTTTGCAGCAACTTGGATGGAGCTGGAGGCCATTATCCTAAGTGAAGTAACTCAGGAATGAAAAACCAAATATCATACATTCTAAGATATGAGGATGCAAAAGAATAAGAATAGCACAATGAACTTTGGGTTCTCGGGGGTTTGGGAATTATGGGAGGGAAGTGAGGAATGAAAAACTACATGTTGGGTGTAGTGTACATGTACAGTACTTGTGTGACAGGTACACAAACATCTTAGAAATCATCACTAAAGAACTTATCCAAGAAACCAAACCCACCTGTACCCCCCAAAACTATTGAATTTTTTATAAAAAAACAGGAGAGTTAAAATCAAAAGAAAAATTCGTGTGCTTCAAAACATAGGAAGTAAACACTCAAAAGCTTATGGGACTTACTTATATCAGCGATGGTTTCAGAGATCCAGTGCCCTGGGATGTGCTTTTTTTCAAAAGTGAAGTATTCTGCATCTTTCACTACTCAAAACTGCCAAGGAAGCACCAGACTCTGCTAAACATGTTTGCATTTTAAATACAGCATGTTTCATACCTGGTATTACTGCTTTGACCCATTTGCCAGGTGAATTGATGGCCGACAGCTTTTAGTGGAATCCAGTGTAGAAAAGGAATCTGCAACAGATGAAGACTATGATCTACTTGAACTATCTGATCCTGCAGAAATCACACCACTTAGAATATACGTCAAGCACCAATATGGTCATCATAATGTAAATCTTTAATTTTCCATAGCCAAGCCACAACCTCTTTAGCAGAGAATGGCCCACAATGTGAAAACAGCATCTGTCATTATACTATGCACTATCTTGTACATGTCACCTGATTAAGAGATGTCGAGTGACCTTGGATTAATAACGTTCATCAGGTATAGATCCTGTCAGACCTACCATGTCAAAGGGTTGGGTAGTCTGAACAGCAATGCACTGTAAGTCATACATGTTATATAATAAGTAGGTTACAGGTACGTCCTGAGCACGTAAAATGAATAAGCACGTTTTCCAGATTTCTAACCTCCCCAATTTTGTCCCAACACATGTCTCTCCACTCACATCTATGGATGTGATATGTTTGGCTGTGTCCCCACCCAAATCTCATCTTGAATTGTAGCTCCCATAATTTCCGTATGTTGTACAAGGGACCTGGTGGGAGATAAGTGAATCATGGGGCCAGTTTCCCCCATACTGATCTTGTGGTAGAGAATAAGTCTCACAAGATCTGATGGCTTCATAAGGTGTCTCCCTTTTCACTTGGCTCTCATTTCCTCTTGTCTGCCACTATGTAAGATGTGTCTTTCACCTCCCACCATGACAATGAGGCCTCCCCAGCCACATGGAACTGTGAGTCCATTAAACCTCTTTTTATCTTTATAAATTATCCAGTCTCAGGTATGCCTTTATCAGCAGTGTGAAAATGGACTAATACAGGGTGTGATCATTTAAAGCAATGATCACACTGATGGTGGGGTTTAATTAAACAAATGACAAATAAGTCTGAGCTTGGTTCACACATAGGTCAGCATATATTTAGATGCAAACTGAAAATGCATTAGTTGTGTGCTACAACTACACTCAGATGGGATGGCCCCTTCTAATTAGCAGAGCTTGAACTTGACAAATTCAGATTAATCAGTTTGTCTTCGGCAATCCCAGTGTTTGTTAAAATTGGCCCATAATGACAGCAATAGACTTGTGGACACTCATTAAAGCTAATCTAGCTACTGATTCTTCTTAATATCCAATAATATTTAGTATTGGGCCTCTATTATAAAACCACACCTAGAAGATACTACCTTGGTGGCAAGTTGATTAAACTAAACTTTCACCATTGAGCTCTTTATTTTAATCAGAACAAACTCATTGTAGACATGGATTTGTCTTTCTTACAGCCAGCATCATTGCCTAAAGATTTATGTAGTGATCCGCTGATGTAAGATTCCTCATTACATCACATTGGCCCAAGCAGATGATGTGCATTAGTGAGCACATCAACATGATATTCATACATTCCATCACAAACCACACATCCAGCCACCTCTAACCTGACAGGGAAATGAAACATGCCCTTGAGGGTTTCAACTAAGAGTTCAACTTGGAGATGGCATCTTACAAGGATGAGCTGTCATTCCTTTGGATGCAGTATACAGTCTACATCAATGATATGTATATAGTTCTACATGTACAATATGTAGGATAAATGGGTTAGGGAATCAAGGACTGTAGAAATGGTCTTGTTCATTGTTACTCTTGGTGTCTCACTTGCAATTTTTGATTTCTGCTTCCAGAAAGAAGGTATTCAATTCCTGGTTAACAGATGTAGAATTTTACAAGAATAAACAAAAATCAAGTAAACAGACAATAACAAACAAAATGTAAAAATCGCAGCTTCCACTTAACAGTTTGCACACCGTGTTTCAGGAGAGGAGAAGAGGCGTTATCATACTGGCCTAACATTCAGAGGGAAGCAGACATGCTGTTACTCAATAGGACAGGAAAGAAAAAAAATTAGTATTTTTGTAATGTAGGTAATCCTCTTGGATATTTTCTGTTATTCCTCTACTTGATTTAGATAATAAATAGGTAAGAGCAGCCAATACAGCCTATGAAGTGCATGGTGACCAGACCTATGTAGGCAAGCAGGAGGGTAGGATAAAGGTGAAGCATATCTAAGCTAGGTAGTAAAGAAGCAGGTTAATATGAGTAAGTTGCAACCCTGAGACCAGCTGCATGTCAGGGGCTGTAGTTCATCCTACTACCTCCTTATAAGTTTTGTCAGGAAAAAAGGAGTCCAATCTGAAGCCCCAAGAACCTATTCCCCAAAGAAATGAACTTATCATACAAAGCCAATGGATATATCTTACAAAAAGGGCTGTTTTACCAGCAGCTGAAATTGTCACTGGCTGGGAATATGTGGCCCTTGGCCAAACAAACCTAGCTTGCTCAAGTCTGCAGCCTGTCCTCAGGAAGAATTCTGTGCCCAGTGATTGGTCAAGGGTAGATTCAAAAGATTGACTCTTTTGCATTAATTCGGTATATCATTGAAACGTTATGTGAACTTCAGAGCTCCTCAAGGAATTGCATGAGACTTCTGTTGAAACTGTTCCTTTTCCCTGCTCCCTTTCCCGGTCATCTTTTCATCAGCCTCGTGGGTGAATTATCTGCAGGTAAATCTTCACCTAATAATTTTCTTATTACCAGATCTATAACAGGTCTCATGCACAATCTTTATTCAGGGGCAAAAACAATAAATTTGGTACTTTGACACCAATCCCTGACACTTGCTTCTTTTACTTGATTCTCACACTTAACAAGAGAAATAGTTGTAGATAATTACAACCCTTTATCCCACCAGAGAGGCTCCTATTCAAAAACTTAAGAAAGCTATAGTGAGGCAGTTATCTTTGACACTTGCATTCCCCTTCCATAGCCTCTAGAATTTAAAGCAGAAAAAAAAACAGTTAGGACACAGCTACAGAGAAAAGATAACATGGCTCAGATCATGACCCTGATGTTGAAGAGAGAAAGGCTTCTTGTTTCAGAGATGATCACATCAGTGCCCTCTCTTCCCCCTTTGGTAGTTTGACAGAGAGGTTGTTCTGAAAGAATGAATAAATTTATTGAAAGAGAAAACATATCTATCTGATATCAACAGCATGATTTGAAAATTTTGTTAGATAAATTTTAACCTAACAATATTGTTTGCCTAGTCAGAAAGCTCCTCCTGTGACATGTCTCATTCAATATGTCCTGGCCTCCACTTGCAAGTCAGTTATAAACAGGTACAATATTACGGGATTGAGATTCTTCTTCCCAAAACTTTTATTCATGCAACTGTCATGTCTCTGCACAAGACGATGAAGTGCCTGGCAAGGATGGGGTTTTGAGGCACACAGACACTTCTCCATATATTTTTTTTCTTTATTTTATTTTGTTTTATTTTTAAAAGAGACAGGGTCTCACTCTGTCATCCCGGCTGGAGTACAGTAGTAGAATTATAGTTCACTGCAGCCTTGGAATTCTGGGCTCTAGTGATTCTTCAGCCTCAGTCTTCTGAGTAGATGGGACTACCTGCATGTGCCACCACACCCAGATAATTTTGTGTGTTTGTTTTCTGGTAGGGATGAGGTCTCACTGTGTTGCTCATGCTGGTCTCAAACTCCTGGCCTCAAGTAATCCTCACACCTTGGCCTCCTAATGTGCTATGAATACAGGTGCGAGCTACCATGCTGGCAATAAATTTTTCATAAAAGAAGTTATACTTTCATCATATAATGCAGGCACTTGTATGTGTATGTATTTGAATTCATGCATCATACACTGCACATTACAAGCATTGTGAGACTTAGGCAATTTACTTAACCTTCCTTTGTCTCTGTCTCCTGTTTTATATAGGATGATTATAATAATCTCAAGGGAATGTTTTAAACATAAACCATTGTGCTCATTATAGCAAAATGGCATTAAAAAATGATAGCCATCCAATTGCGTCTTATAAATCCATATAACTCACCACTGCTACCACCTTCATAAGCTACTATTTCTTGTAAAATAGTAAGATACTATCCAATCATATTCCTACATTCCTATAATCCAGTCCTCCCTGTTATTTATTCTCCACACCTTTTTCAGGGTAAGCTTTTCTAAATATACATCTAATTGTATAATAATAGCATTAGAGCCTTTTGTTGACTTTCTTCATTATTAGAATAGGGACCAATGTTCTTATGATTTCCAATAAAAATTCTGTAAGATTTGACACGAGTGTCTTTTCAGTCTCCTCTTGTATAATAATATCCTCCCTCTTCATCCTCTGATCTAGCCACAATGATCTTCTCTCAGTTCTTTTAGGAGACAAAGCTCCTTTCATCTCACAGCTTCTACAGACATTATTTTGAGTGCCAAAAGTTCTCTATCTCTTTGCAAGTTGACTCCTAATTATTCTTCAAATAACAATTAAAATGTTATCCATGTCCACATGGAAGTTCTCACGATACAAGGTCAAATGCCACTATTGTCATTTTCTCCTTAAACTCGAAAGTTTTCCTTTTTAGCATTTACCCCAGTTGGTCATTAAACTACTTTCACTATTATATGAATAGTTATTTGCCTGACTGCTACCAGACTCTAAACCACCATATCCAGATCATATCCGGCAGTTCTAGCAGATTGCCAAGAATGATGATCTCAATCTTTTTGAATAAATAGGTAGATGGAAAAGAGTGGATTAATGAATGAAGCAAAAATATGATCTCTCAATAATTACATAAAAGTGTGATTTCAGATGATAACCACTGATTTATTTGATTCATTATTTCTAAAGATCTTACAAATTGAAATGTTGCTAGGTGTATAATGGGCTATAAAATATCTCCTCACAATTTTGTATAACATTTCTTCCTAATAAAACTTACGTGTGGCCACTGAGAAAACACTAGCATAGATAGAAAATAAGATTCATGCTTTCATGTACTTTGAAGTCCTATAGAGATCGTTGGGGAGAAATATAAAAATATAAAATTGTGCAGTGTTCTACCAATGATTAAAACAAAGCAATATACTGAAGCATAACTGAGTAGCAACTTTTGATTGAGAGAATACATAGAAAGGTGTTTCAAGGCACTTCTGCATAGTATTCATGCCTAATGAAACCTATTCGATTCATTCAACTAGTATTTATTTAGTGCCATATATGTACCAAACACTGTATGGTCACTGAGAAAACACCAGCATACATAGCATATAAGATTTACAGTTTTGTGTACTTTGAAGTCCTGTAGAGATTACAACAAAAACAAACAAACAAAAAATATGAAACTGTGCAAAGTATTCTACCAGAGATTAAAATAAAGCAACATACTGAAGCATAACTGAGTAGCAACTTTTGATTGAAAGGATACAGGTACTTCAAAGCATGTGAGTTTTAAGATAAATTTTAAAAGACATTACGTAATGTGGGAAGTCAACCTCTAAAATAGCCTCTAATAATTCCCTACTGCTTGTATTCACACCCTCGTGTAATTACACTGTCTCATGAGTGTGTTATTTGCTTTTAGTTAAGAGAATAGGGCAACAGTGATTGTATGCAACTTCTGTGATTGAACCACAAAGACAGTGATTTCCAGCCAGCTAGAAGACTTTATTGCCTTCCTGGACTGTGTGCTTTGCTGAAGCAAACTACCATGTGAAAAATCCCATGTGGCAAGAAACTGAGGGCAGCCTGGACCAACAGACCTTAAGTCCAACAGCCTGCAAGAAACTGAATTCTGCCAACAAACAAGTGAGACTGGAAGCATATCCCTCCCTATGCAACCCTTTAGATGAGATTCCAGATCTGGATGTCATCTTGGCCATAGTTTTGTTAGAGAACCAGCCAAGCTGCGCCCAGATTTCTGACCCACAGAAACTGTGCGATGATCAGTGTGTGTTATTTTGTGCCATAGAGTTTTAGGATTAACTTTTATGAAGAAATAGATAACTAACATAGTTTTAGTTGTAATATGTCTGAGAGAAAAAATTCTAGACTGACAATACAATTACTGAAAATAACCCAATCTCCGATGAAAGCTGACTTTTGTAGGAACCATAACAACAGCCAGTGTAGCTAACAAATAATAGATGACACAGAATATAGTAAATGATACATTCAGAGAAATAGACAAGAACAGATAAAATATTCTGTCAGCCAATATAAGGAGTTGAGGTTTCAAATTAAAGGCAATAAGACATTTAGAGTATTAAACAGGTGAGTGATATAGTGTACTTTTTTTTTTAAAAAAGATCATTTTGGCTACTATGTGGAAATGGATTATAGGAGAATGGAAGTACTAATATCCTTTAAAAGCCTATTGAAATAGTCCACAAAAGGAGTTGTCTGTAACTTAGATTTGATGTTTTAGCGGAGTTTGGAAAGTGTAAATATGTGCTTAAGATGGAATTCACAGACTTACTACCTAATTAAATCATGGTATGATTTGTCAAAATAAGGATCCTTAAAAATAAGCATCCTTAAAAATAAGCAGTCCAGGTAGTGTAGCAGGAGCAGCTGCGGGAAACGGATCTCTCGGACACCGAATACAGGAGGAAGGTTTATTCAGCTGGGAGCAAGGTGGCATAGTTGCCTAACAGCCAAGCTTGTCCAACAAAGGGAGGTTAAGCCTTTATATAGGCGTATACTTTAGATGTTACACGTGGAAGAATCTTAGGTTTGTAGCTTTGGAAATCACATATGAAAGGGTTCTGGTTTACAGTTTTAGGACTCACATTTGAAAAGCCTTCTGTTTGCAGTTTCAGGAATCACATATGAAAGGGTTCTGGTTTACAGTTTTAGGACTCACATGTGAAAAGGTTTTGGTTTGATCTTGTTTTAAGTAAAAATAGTGCCTTCTGGAGAGTTTCCCCAAGGCCTAGCCTGTCACCTATAGGAAGGTAAAACTGGAGGCGCCAGTCGGTCAACCTTTTCTTCTATTGAAATGCAGCATGATAGTCAAAGGAGTAGTTTACCTGAGAAACCTGGGTCTCCCTCTTCAGTAGATGAATAAGAAAACCCTAAATGGTTTTTTACAATAACTATTTCTGACATAAAATTTACATTTCTGTGTAATTAATTTTATTTGAAATTTAGTTGTTTTGCCTGATTATATAACTAAACAAATTTTATTCAAAATGCTTCATTAAAAAAAAATTGTTACTAATTATAACAAGTTAGAATCAACTTGTTTTTTTTTTAATATCATCATAATCAATATCATTGTCAACAAGTCATAATGTTGGTCATAGGGTTTTGGTAATAGAATTAAGTTAGAAACTAGATCAATAAGCATTATTTTATATAAAATTGGTTGATTTAAAGTGTTTAACAAAGAAAGGCAGTTTTTATACTTCTGAGTAGGGTAAAAATACACAAACATAAAACCAAATTATTTGAAGCCTTCATTTTATTAGAATCTTACTTGGCTAGATTATTTTCTTTATTTGTATCACAAATTACCTGATACAATGTACATAAAAATTATGCAGGTATCTAAATGTAGCAAGGGCCTGGAATCCTAGGTAATACTGCAGGGATATGAAAACTAAGCACCAAACTAGAAAACTAGATGGGTCAATGTTCAATTTATGCTTAATGTTTAAAAGTAAAGCAGAAATCTATATTTTACAAAAATGAAATCCCTCCAGATCCCTTGGTTTATTTAAATGTCATTAATGGATTAGCTCTGGCAATGTAATTGCTAAAACTGACCACTATTTTATATTTACACTGTGAGGATTAAAGTGAAATCAAGTCAGTACAAGGAGAGAATGATCTCAATTAGTCATTTATGCTTAATTTATTTTAACTAACTTCTCTTTAGACTTTCTATTCTTTAGAAATTTCCAGATAAATTTCACAACTGAGACTTATTTAACAACAGCCTACATTCGTCTCTGCTTCTTCTCCACTTTGATTTTTTCTTTCCTCCCTCAGACATTTAACTGTCATTCTTTACTAAAATAATTGTTAAACATATGTTTCTTTTAAAGACTCATTTCTGAGGGTATGAACAATGCATTCATGAGTAAAATGAGAGTAGACCATTCAATTTTTAAATACTACCCTGAAACTATGTCATATATCTTTTAAGGTAAACTTGTTAATATAGCACATAACAATATCAAGAAACATTTTGAGTTTTATTAAATCTAACAAAATATATGCTATCATCACCATCTATTAAAATAAAATTACATATTTTCCTATAGTCCTAAACAAGAGGAGCAAAGGAAGAGGGCATCAGACCACCAATATGTGGTCATGTTGTCTGTTGAGTTCTATGCTGGCTTTTTAACTGAAGTCTATCTTCATGTTTGAAGCTATATAAAAGGACCAAGTTGTCCCTATTGAATTCCTTACCAAGTAAATCAAAATCTAATCAAATCTGAATGTCAGAAACATGGAAGCAGCAAACCATCTTGCCATGTAGGTACCTATGCAACAACCCTGCAGGATCTGAACATATACCCCAGAACCTAAGTACAATTAGAAAAATAAAATAAAATAATACTAATGATCATTGGTATATATATATATATATACACACACACACACAGACACACACACATATTTTTATATGATAAATATATTAATATGTATGTATACAGCCTTTTTATTTTGATTTGTACCCAAATCTTGCTAGATAGACGAATAAGAGATTCTTTAAAATTTTTAATTCCTGCTTTTCTTTTTTTTTTTTTTTTCTAATTTTTATTGTACTTTAGGTTCTGGGGTACTTGTGCAGATCATGCAGGATTGTTGCATAGGTACACACGTGGCAATGTGGTTTGCGGCCTCCATCCCCCTGTCACCTACATCTGGCATCTGGCATTTCTCCCCATGTTATCCCTCCCTGACCTCCCCACCCCCACACTGTCTCTCCCTTGCTCCCCTCAACAGACCCCAGTGTGTGATGCTTCCCTCCCTGTGTCCATGTGTTCTCATTGTTCAACACCCTCCTATGAATAATTCCTGCTTTTCTACAGAGACATATCATTTGAAAGATCCAAACGTTGTAATTACAGATAAATAAATACATATTAAAACATTAAAAAAATAAATAAATAAAAGGAACAATGGGTTTCCGACACGATTATTTGTAGAAGATGTATTATTTTCCACTGAGGCACTACAATTTTCTTCTCACAGAATTTATTTCTTCTCACAGAGTAGAACTTCATATTTGCCCACTCTAACAATGTGAAATTCTATGTGACTGGCCTATGAGATGCCTGTTCTATGGAATATGATTCAGAAAACATACTGCAGGAAAGCATGACCATCACATTGTTTAACTAAAAAGAAAAGTGAGCTGAAGAAGGAAGGAGAGAAGAAGAGACAATATTTATGTACAGAAAATTGTAAGAATAACCTATCAATGAGAGGATTTTTACAGCAGGAGTTCCACATTAAAATTAGCAACATAATAATGTTCTTCACAAATCAGTGTTTAATGACAAAAATAATCTTAACAAAATTCTGTTCAAACATTTTGAACACCAGAATTTTAACTTAAATTGCCTTGATGATTTGGAGAAAAATAGCGTAGAGACTATTTGAATATTGTGAAGGATGTCAGTATGCTAGGTTATTTAGGGAAGAAAAAAGAGCCTGTAGCATTATGAGAGCAAAGTAAAACTGAAAATTTTGAATGCCAAAGTTAAGCCAAAAGTTAAATATATTTGCATCATCAATGCAAGGTTAATTGAATTGTACAATCCATGCCACAAAAAAATGTAAAGGATCATGATAAGCAACCAAGATATATTTAATGAAGAAAACATAAGATTTTAATCCAGTCTTACAGTGAGTCATGCATGGTTCTTCCACTTCTGAATTATGTGGTCTTGGATAAGTTATTTATCCACCCCTAGAATGTCTTGAGAATTATGTAGAATAGGTAAAGAGAAAGCACTCTGGAATCTGTGTTTAGGCAAGTAATGTTTACTAATTCTTTTTCCTTCCTTTCTATAAATTGCATGTTTATTCCCTTTGCAAAAATAAGTGTTTTACCATTCAAACAAACAAAAAAGATGGCTAAGAACTGGAAATTATTCAAGGAAGAGTGACAAATGTTTAAGAAAAAAAACCTTTAATAAATTAGTTTAAATGGAAACTCCAGGAAAACATTATTGGAAGTTATATAATAATTAAATCTAAGAAAAAAGGTTTTTAATGATTAGATGACAATTGTAGGTAAATGATCCAGAATGAAATTTATTATCAAATTAAAACAACTGATATTTCAATATAAGTATTTTAACTGTCAGTATTAAATAAATGTATATTGTTCATTAAATAATAGAAATACATTTTTTTCCTAGAAATGCTATTAGTATTTCTGTCTGGGGTATGAAATGGACCAGTCCTAATATTCTCCGGAGTCTACTTCTTAGTGTGATGCTGTAATGATTCAACTTTGTCAAACTGTTTCTTCCCAACCTACTCCCATTTTTCAAAAGTGACTGTTTTGATAGTTTTTTTTATGTTCTGCAATTGACAGAAATTTAACTAATAAATTCCAGTGTGTAGATCTACCTGGCTGAATTACTTTGGGCTTCATAATTAGAAGCATGTAATAAATCTGAACCAATGATTTTGTCAGAATAGACTGAAGTTACCATGCCCACAGAAGTGAAGTTTAAAAGAAATTAGATGTCATTTTAAAAATAATCTAGTAGAATAATACAATAGAAGTAGAAATAAGATGTGGCATAATTATTGATCCTATTCCAATTCTAACTAACATTAGAATTCTCATAGAATCACTAAAAATATGTGTACATTTTTTAAATCATTAAAGAAGAGAGATGAAAAGAATCTTGAGAGATTCTTTGATGCAGATTTCTAGTTCCTAGATAGAAGAGAGTGCCTATGCCAATGAAGTTTCTTGGAAGAGGTGCTGTATATAATGCTGTTTAACACTAATCTTTATTTAAGAGTTACAGAGATAAAAGCAAGCATATGTATTTCTGTTTTTCAAAATTGGCTACATTATAATTTTTTCAACATAATTGTTCTAGCACCTTGACTGTCAGCCCAGGAAACACGATTTGAATAGAACTCAAATTCTCCATAGAAAATTTTCTATGGGTCAATGCATATAGCTTCTCTACTTTCTGAATTGATAGAGCTTCTTTTGTTCATATAGCACTGAAAAAAACTATGTAAAGTCATTTCTACTGAAATAATATGATTTTCTAAGAAGGAGATCTTATGTCAGAACTAAGATTAGTTTGTATTATTAAGCATTACTGTGTTCCAGAACCTTCACATATATATATTATTTTTAATTCTCAAAATGTGGTAAGGTAGAGACAGGATAAACTAAAAACACAAAGACTTTAAGTAATCTGCCTAAATTCACATAGCCATTAAGAACAAAAATTAGGATTAAAAACTAAGGTTGTATAACAGAAAAATCTTTAATCTATACTCATCACCTCACAAGGACTTCAATGTAGGAAATTTTATCTCTGAGTGGTGATGGCTTTCCCTTCTGTGTTTTTTTGAGCATTTAATGCTATAACCCTATTGCAGGTGATTTTTCATTCTTAAAATTCATCTGGTAAACCTTTTCCTAAGCACCATGTACTGAGTAGTTTCAACACAAAATTGGATGCATGTATAAAATTGTTTCTTCAGCAAGAAAATAAAAATCAGCTAAACAACTGACTAATTTAATATTAACATATTAAAGACATCTGAGAACTTTAAGGAGCATTTATCTCAGTATTAATGTCCTATTCAGGCTGTCCAACAACAACAAAAATATGAAGCACAAAAATATTTTTTAAGTCTCTAGAGGAAAGCAGCCATCAGAATTAGCTTCAAATAGTTGGAATTATCAGACAGAACATTTCATATAGCTATGCTTGATGTATTAAAAGTTCTAATGAAAAAGATAACATGAATTCTGAAATAGGTAGTTCCTATAGATAGAGGAAAACTATCAGGATAATAAAATGGAAATGCTAGAAATAAAAAAAGAAAAAAAAAACCCACAGTGACAGAAATGAAAAAAAAAATCACATAATACAGTCAAGAAAATCAATGAACTTGGAGAGAAGGCAATATTTATTACAGAAACTGAGAGGCAAAGAAGAAAAAAATAACAAAGAAATAATAAATTCATCTTATCAGAGTACTTAAGAGCTGTGATGTAATATTAAAAGACACAATAGGGCAGAAGAAATACTTGAATAAGAATTTTAATTTTCCAAAATATGTGACAGACATGAACCACATATCTGAAACTGAAGAACACCAAACTTTAAAATAAACATACACATATACCTCAAAACAAAACAAACAAAAAACCTCGGTATATTATATTTACGTTGTTGTAAAGTATAGTTGAAGATAAATATCTTAAAAACTATGAGAGGAAAATTGATATACTCCCTATAGAAAAATAATTATAAAGTTTATCTCAGAATTCTCATAAAAACTAAGCAAATTTTTCAAAATAAAGTGACAATTCTGAAGTTCTGAAAGAAAAATGCTATCTTCCCTCAAGTCCATACCTAGAATAAGATTAACCAAACATGAAGAATATCTTCTCAAGGACTAAACTCATGTGTAAAAAGCAACAACAACAAAAAATTACTCATGAAAGAAACTAACCTATCTATGAAGGTAGCTTTGCCACTCACTGAAAATTCTAACACTGAATCAGAGAAGCATTTAGACTTAACTATTTTTTCATAAAACACAGAAAACCAAGGAACATTTTAAATATCACAGTAGTATTAGAAATAACAGATGAAAGCATGTAGGAAACTATATAGAATAAACTTTAATTTTTTTTTTTTACAAAACAATTGCCAGTAAAGGTTTAAAAAGAATGAAAGAGAAAGCTATACATTTTTAAAAAGACAGAAATATAGCAATGGTTTTACCAAAAAAAAAAAAAAAAAAGCCATGTCAAACGTTGTTGAGTTGTATACTTGAAATAAACATAGTTTAATGTACCTAAATTATATTTCAATAAATTCAGAAGAAGAAAAAAGGTTTAAAGAAGGAAAAGGAACAAAAACTCTCGGGAAAATACAAATGAAAACTTAATTGCCAGTTTATCTACAAGAAGGCTTATTATGAAGAAATATGATACAGGCCAAAAATCCTAATTGACATAAATATGAAACACTGCAAAAATAAAAAAGATAAATATAGTGTTACCTCAGTTTCTCCCCAGATAACTAGTAAATTATAAAACAATGACATTTGTAATTTAAACATTAGTATTTAATTTAAACAATAATGTCTTTAATTTAAACATTATTATTTTATAATTTACTAGTTATTTGGGGAGAAGTTGAGGTAACATACTAAACATCATTAAACATCATTTAAGCATCATTAAACAATGATGGCAGCAGGGACTGGTAGAAGGAATTAGAGAAATAATATTAAGTGGTCCTTTGTTACACATGAAGCAGTATAACATTATTTGAACGTATGCTTGTTAGAGTAGGTAGCTAGGCATACATGAGCAGGGCAAGAGAGAGACCTCTCTCAGGAACATCAGGTGACTATCAGCTGATGGTCAGTTGGTTGTTAAGGTTTCTTTCTAAATAATAATTGGTTTCAGTCAGTGCCAGGGAAGGGCAGTCTCCCCATAGATAGAAAACACCTGACACTGATGTTGATCATTAGCAGCTTCCCGAGAAGATCTCACAAGCTGGGTGAGTGGGCTCAAGCATGCACACTAAGAGGTGAAATGGCAGTCTAACTGGTAAATGACCTTTCTCTAGTAATGCTCAACGGATAAGGGGAAAATGCCTCAATAAGTATGTTCACAACTTCGGTAAACATGCTGCATATGTGGCCCCTCTCAAGTGCTGGCAGACCACCACACACATGGACAACCAACTCCAAGGGATGAATCACAACCCCAGAACCATGTCAGTGTATAGAATCCCCAAGTCAAGGTTCCGATGGAGCCTTGATCTCTCAAGTCTCCTCCTTGGCCCTCTCCCAAGCCTACTTTGCTTTCTCTTGCTCTTGCTCTAAAACTTTTTAATAAGCTTTTACTCCTGCTCTAAAATTTGCTTCTGTCTCTCACCCTGCCTTATGCCCTTCAGCTGAGTTCCTTTCTCTGAGGCGGTAAGACTCAAGTTGCTGCAGACCTGTATGGATTCACCACTGGTAGCATACTTTATTGCATTCACTCAAATATATTCCCTAGTGGTAAGACATCTCTATGCTTCACCTTCTTTAGCTGGAGGTATTCAACCCCTGGACGTGGTTTTCTTCTCCCTTTTCATCTCCTGCTTGCTAACCCTCAGAACAATTCTTCTCAGCCTTAGTGGCTCTGCACCCACTGACTCATCTCTCACATCACACCAAGAATGGGAAGGACCTTAGAGTCCACACTGAGTAGACCCGACACAATAGCCCTCCTGGATTCAGTGATGGTAACTGTTATCAGTCTGTTTTCACACCACTGCTAAAGACATACCCATGACTGGGCGATTTACAAAAGAAAGAGGTTTAATGGACTTACATCCACCTGGCTGGGGAGGCCTCACAATCATGGTGGAAGGCACGGAGGAGCAAGTCACAACTTATGTGAATGGTGGCAGTCAAAGAGAGAGTTTGTGCAGGGAAACTCCCCCTTATAGGACCATCAGATCTCATGAGACTTATTCACTAGCACAAGAACAGTACAGGAAATATCTGCCTTCATGATTCAATTATCTCCCACCGGAACCCTCCCACAACACAGGAAAATTCAAAATGAGATTTGGGTGGGGACACAGCCAAACTATATCATTTCACCTGTGGCCCTTCCTAAATCTGTTCTCACGTTTCAAAACCAGTCATGCCTTCCCAACAGTTCCCCAAAGTCTTAACTCATTTCAGCATAAACTCAAATGTTCACAGTTCAATGTCTTATCCAAGACAAGGCAAGTCCCTTCTGCCTACCAGTCGGTAAAATTAAAAGCAAGTTAGTCATTTCCTGAATACAATGGGCAAATCTCTAGGGCAGGGGCAAAATGCCACCAGTCTCTTTGCTAAAACATAACAAAAGTCAACTTTGTTCCAATTCCCAAGAAGCTCATCTGCATCTGAGACCACCTCAGCCTGTATTTCAGTAGAGTAAGGAGTAAAGTATTAAAAAAGCAGTTACAGCACTGGCCCTGAGAAAATGGGCTTATTACATTATATGGGTTTATGGCATGTTCACATCACTTACTGTAGCCTTCTACTGCATCTGAGCTTCAAGTTATCCTTTCAGCATCGTATTTCCAGGTGTTCGCACAGAATACATTTTATGTCACTGAAAATGTATCCAGGTAAATAGTTGCTTCTCTAACCTTGTGTTTGTTTTCATGAAACACCGATATCTATTTACGTACATCTTTCTGTTTCTGCTAGTACATATTAATTTAGTAGTCCAGTTCTGAAACTTGTTTCATGAGATATCTTACCTGCAGAAAAGACCATATTTCTCTTCTTAGACTTTGCTAAGCATTGAGTATATTTATATATTCAAGTCAAATATTGAAGATGTGAATGATTTTAAGAGAGACACATATCATAGTGTAAGGCACTCACCTTAGATAACTTCTTTACGTTGTCCTCATACAAAGAGAAGTTGGTGTCTAGCAACAGTGACAATGCTGCTTTTCAAAGTTCAAAAAAATGGGGAACATCTGAAGTGCCGTATTCTCAGGTCAACATTTCCAAGTGATTTATGCAACTTCTCAGGTTCCCACTCATTCAGCAACATTTCTCTACTGTCAGGAAACTTCCAAAAGTTGAGCATTCATTATTGTTTGCATTTGCTTAAGTTTGGTGATTCAACCTTAGGCCTGCTTTTTAGTGCTGTCTTTCCCACATTTGCAGGTAATTAAATCTGTAAGAGAGACCTTCTTGACTTTCCGGTGTGTCCTGAGCTAATAATAGTTGACTGAACTGAACCTGCCATTCTTTTACCTTAAGATTTCTGGTATAGTTAAAAAAAGTGAGCCACCTCCACACGCCTTATAAATACCTTGCCCCCATGGCTTTTAAGTGATAGAGCAATTACATAAATCTGTATTCTCTTTCCACCTGATTCTCATTTAAATTTCCACAGCTGTGTCTTTAAAAATGTGGAAGTAAAACAAACCAGGAGTTATCAACACCTCATTTATTGCCGGCAATGAGATCCTTGTTGCCATTTGACCTATGAAGGAATTAATTTCAGAATCCCATCTTTAAGGGTCTCTTTCCATCAATACTTTCAGTACCAGCTATCTTGGTTTCAGTTCCTCCCTGAAATATGATACTGAAACAGGAACTTAGAATCACACAGGTTTTTGGGGTGGAGTAATAAAACAGAAGAAATGGGAAAATGAGACAAGAAAAAGGTAAAAGCCAGTAACTGAGCACTAATGCACTGGTTACTGCTGTGAGCAATGGGGCCTCAACCCACTTTCAGGGAATCAAACTATGTAGAATGCATCTCACAATTATTCTTCCAGAGCATATGGGAAGGAAATATCTATCCACTTTTGTCATTGGTTAAGACTCAGTCCCAATGCATTAAATTCCCCTCACGTCCTAATTCCTCTGGTTTTAATCGAGTGGTGTTCCATATCAGAGAGACGTCAGAGTGAGTACTTGATGTAGGAAACGGCAGAGGTGTATGATTACTCATCCCTGCTATCTGACATCAGATGGGCTGAACGGATGTGGCAAGGAGCCTAACATGCTACTGCCGTAACTGCACAGCACCTGTGTTCCTACCCAGTGCCTAGAAAACAGTAGAATTTTAATGATTTTTTATTTATCCAATGGTGATACATTAATATAGATGAATTCTAATGAAACCATATGCTTAAAATATTAATTTAGCATAAACTACAAAATTGTTGAAAGAAATCCTTTACCTGTTATTTCCAATAATTGGTAAAAAGCTTCTCCCCATCAATCATTTCTTCAGCTGTAAAGACTTAGCAGCCAAGAGCTATCTCCTTTAAACCATCAGTAAACACTTATTTTTCCATGTTGCACTGTCTCATTCATTGGATATGCTTTGCATCCTTTATTTGAGTAGCATGTTTGTCAGTAAGGAGAGTGACTGAATTCTGGTGTGCGTTAATGTGAAATATTCATGGTATTTTTATCCTTTTGAGGCAACTGCCTGTGATACATCATTTGACATTGATGATCTAATATAGCTCATTCATGTCAGATTTCTTTAATCCCATCTACCTTGGCTGGGAAATCATTTGAGGAAGGCAGGTGGAGGTGGGGAAATCATCTTTATGCCTGCTCATGCTATAATTATTTCAGAGGCTGAGGAAATTTAACAATGTGCTGCACTTTAAGCACTTTGTGATAGTCATCATCTTTGATCAATGTTTTACAGCTTCACTGCTGATAGAAATGATGAAAAGCAATTATACAGCATTACTGTTGAGCTGTTATTCAAGGTCCATCATGTTTTTCATTCTTTTTCTCCCCCTCCACTCTTAAGAGGAATATGTTTTATAACACTCTGACACAAGCTATCATATTTTACTTTGAGTGGTTGCAAACCTCCTTTCTTCCAATTCAAGCCTTTGATAAAGCATCTGTGTCTTGTACTGAACTACTTATTCTAAAGAGGTTGTTTTTATACTCATTGTGATACTGTTTTTTTCTTTTTCTTTCTTTTTTTGCATGTGTGCATTTGCTTTCTGCTTAGAACTGAGGTTTTAAAATTTAATATATGACAACCTCTGAAACTGCTTTGCTTTATATAAGCATTAATTAACTGAAATAAAGAAATGCATAAATTGGTGTTATACTAGAGTGATGATTCATTGGATATACCAACTTTTCATGTACTTTAATGAAATAAAATTGAACACGCATTAAATACCAAATTTTCTAACTTGGACACATTATTTGACTTTCAGTAGTAATGAATATAATAGGATATTTTGAGTAAAAACATTAATGAAATATTTGCTTTTTAAGTTGAATTTAAACATAGTAATTTTTTTTACTTTAATACTATACTTAGGTGAAGGACATCAATTTAGTTGTGATTACAGTAATTTTTCTATTAGTCATATGTGCATAGTAAGCAGCAAATGGAGTATTCTGAAGAATTAATAAATCTTTGGGCTAATAATCTTATTGTCAAATTTACTAAATATTACTTCTAAAGAAAATGAATATTTTATATAACACATCTTCAATGTTAAAAATAATATAAAATGTATTTCAATGATTAACAAAATATTTTAGAAAATAACAAGTTTTATGTTTTTAATCTTTTGTATAGACAATTGCCACATCATTCTGAGTTGTTTGTCTAGAAACATAGCATTTGTATTTGTTTGCATTTATTTTTATTCAGTTACTGAGTTCTAATCTTCCTAATTTCCTCCACAATTATAAAAGAAACAGTTTTCCTAAGGCTCTTGGAGATCAGTTAACACATTCTTATCTCTCTATTACCTGCACCTGGTAAATACACTTTTCTCAAAAAAGATTAGTTAATCACTACAGGAAGTCATAAAAATACCATTTGTTACATGATTGCTAAATGTGGCGCTTGTCATTTGTCACTCTAGAACTCATAACCATTCCTGGTTCTTTTAAAATTCCATAGATATTTTCCAGTGTTAATTTAGTCATCATAGCTGATATCATTGTCATCCCCCCATGATCATTGTTATCATAGAGGCTAACCAAGGACGTTTCTGTATATGGTGCCTCTCTCCCTAGCTTTCTTTTTTCTTTATTACTTCCTTTCCTTCTACCCAACAAACAAGTATTGAGTAGTCCCTTTTTCAATTACTGTCCTTGATGCCAAGAATATACTGTTAAATAAAACAGGCAAGCTCTCTAACATTTTGTAACTCACAGTCTAGAAGAAGAGGCCATAAATAAGTACATAGTGTAATGTGGTAAATAGCGGGAGAGATCAATGAAGAGTGGATGGTTATGGAAGGACTTTCTCAGAAGGCCTCAGGAGGCCAGCACTGGGCAAAGATCTAAATGACAGTATACAAATTCACCAATCAGTTGTTGAGCAGAGTTATTAACTTATTGGGAAACTGATAAATAATATTAGTGGTTAATTAATACTTACACATGTCAAAAATTTGCCATATGCTTTGCTGAAATTCTATACTTCATATTTTATTATTATTGACAAATTGAATAACTGAATCTCAAAGAAAATGAGATCAATGTGGCTTAACAATTCTCTATGAATTTATCCTGTAATCTAAGTTACATATTTTTAATTATATAATCATAAAATATCCATGATAAACTCATATATATACATATATATTTTGCCTACTATATACCTTAAAAAGAACCCATCTCCTTTCTAAAACATCAGAGAGATATCTCTAATGCAGATTTTATGATTTTATTTTTCTCTTTCACCAATTAACTTCAAAATAGCTCCTCACTTACCAAGAGATAGTTCTTGTATTAATGCATATTCCTCTCATATCTCAATCTAGACATCTTGTTAGTCAAAAGACAGGTACAATATTGTGTGTGATAGTTTTGTCTTCTTTTTACTACACACATATGTTACACATAATCATACAAAAATATAAAATGTTTGGGTAAGAGCCACTAAACACTAACAATGGCTTATGCAAATAAGGGATTGTGCCTTTGATGTATCACATGGTAGCTGTAGATCTGTTCATTTGACTCTCCTCTATTTGTCCTAATTTTAGGATCCAACTGACAGAAAAACCTCCACATATAGCAAAGTCCATAGCAAAGGTAAAAGAACGAGAGAGCTGTCAAAACAAAGTGATGGCGCTTAGTGTTTCTGCTCAGAGTCACCATACCCTCACTTGTGATCATGTTCACTGGCCAAAGAAGTGTCACACTCCTACTGTTATCACAGGGGAGGGGAAGTAAATGCCTTTCACAGGAAGACAAGCAAGTCACATCTCAGTGAATGGGAATATATAATGTTTTTAATCTTCTTACAGGAAGAGGAGAATATATAGGACATTTCCCTACATGAAAAATAAATAAGATATTTTCCTACACATCTTAGGCTGCTAGTGAATTATTGTTGTGTATAATTTTTATCAAAATGTTTTCTAAAGTAATTTGAGTGGTTTTTGGAAAAATTACAAGCGTTATCTGCTTCTTAGCTTTATTGTTCTGAATAAAACTTATATGTATCTCTGTCACTCTAACATATTGTTTCTAACTAAGTTCCTGCCATTTGTTCATATTTATAACTGTATTTCAAAATCTGTAATAATTAGAGAACATTGAATTAATCATTGGAGTCTCATTAGATGTTCCATAAGATTTACAACTCATTTTGGAAGTTTGTAAGAGTGCCTATTTGTCTGTTTTACAAATACAGATAGTGAAAATAATCTTTCACCTTCATTCAGTTTATAGAAATTTACCTTTGTGCAATCTGCTTCTGCCATCTAAGTAGAACTCATGCTTTCATCCTGCCTTGGTAAATGTTTTCTGATACAATTATTTTCTTTCAAGATCCTCATTATTTTACTAAATGATAAAATATCTGTTCATTTGTCCAAACTAGTTAAAGGATAATTGTTCAATTTCTCATTGCTTTAATCATCACAAAAATAAAACTGCCAATAAAATATGAAATGAATTTATATAACCTGGTTTTTAGTTGAATGAAGCACAGAACAGATCTCCAGGTAAGTCTGGTCTCTTATTACTAACATACTTTGATCCTACATTTTTGCAATCTACACTATGAAGGTGGTAAAAATATTTCCTCCCTAATATAGTTTGGCATTTAATAACATATATAATATAGAAATAAAACGAAGTTTTCTACTTTATTCACCCCTTTAGATTATATCTTACCATCACAATATATTAATATCCACACATATAAAAGTCTTGTGCCTACCCTTTGTGATTTTCCTTCTTTGAAATAAGGTATATTTATGAACTTTAATCAAAAGTTCCAACCCACATAGATCAAATATATTTATGTGTGTATCAACATTTGTTATAGTTTTTTATCCCAATAATCTTCCTGTGTATTATATGTTTCTTTTAATTACCCTAAAATAATTTATGAGGAAAAAAAGGATAGAAATATAAAATAAAAAACAGACATATCTATACTATTCTACTTTTCACTGTAGTTTTAAAAATTTATTTTTTTATGACTTCTTACCTTCCAGTTGTACAACCATCTAACTTGTTTTATTTTTAAATATATTTTTATTTTTTAATCTACTTTATTGAGGCATAATTGACCTTCAAATTCTGTGCATATTTAATATATACATTGATGAATTTAAGGATAAGTATATACCAGTGAAACCATCACCACCAAGGCCGTAAGTGTGTGCATCACCTCCGAAAGTTTTCTTTTTCAACATTTGTTATTATTTGTGCATGTGTCTGTGTGTATGTGTTAAGAACACCCAATATAAAGTCTACCCATTCTCCAGAATTTATTCATCTTGAGTAACTCCAAATTTGATATCTTAGATTTTTTAAAAATCTAAGATATCATACATAAATAAATAAGAAGAGATACAGTGATTCGGGTATGGTATTTGGGGAAAAGCAAAATTAAAAAAAAAAGAAGTAACATAATAAAAAACAAGTCCCTCGAGAAATGAGACATGCAAAAACTGTATTTGACAGTTCTGCAATAGAGACATCATCTTCAGATACATGTCAGTGACATTCTGTTCATGAAAGATAAGAATTCATCCAGACATAAGACAAAAACCTATTCAATAGGCTTTAACAAGAAGAAATAAACAAGACATTTTGTAGAAGTCTTACCCTTTGCAAACAAAGATAACAATCAACAACCTTAGGTTATCAGTTTACCTAGTTCTGGTGAGGACTTTTAATAGCTGAATATCCTGTCATCTACTAAGTTTGTTGATTTATTTATTTTTATTCATTTTCTATGATTGCCATAATCATAACTAGTCATACTTTGGCTAGGTTTTACCTATAAATATTATATAATAAATAATAACATTAAAAATAACAAACTAGCCTACTTTCTCCCTTTAACTCATTCATCTAAATGATATACATCATTTTCTAAATTATTTTATCATTGATGTAGAGGAAACCGAAACATTTAGCACTGGAAAATAGTACTTTGTACTACGAATAAGAAGCTTGCAATACTTTTATATATTATGACATTTGTAGTTAAAATTCTCAGCTGTTCTTCCTAAGAAGAGTGAGATAGATATACACACATTTAATTTTTATCTATTATTGTTTTTGTTCTCATAAAAGTAATATTAGTTTAATATATACTATTTAGAAAAAAGTCAAAACAATGAAATGAAAATTCTTAACTTCAGATACCCAAAAACTATCGATGGCCATTTTTTTAACTTACTTTACTCAAGATATCTTTTCTTTTATATATGGAACTATGTGTATGTATGGATGTGATTAGTTTTATAGATGATAGATTGATAGATCCAGATGTCCTTATGATAAAATTATTTTATCTGCTAAATCATAATTATCCTTTTTATTATTTCCAACTTTTATTTTAAGTTCAGGGGCACATATGCATAACGTGCAGGTTTGTTACATAGGGAAATGCGTGCCATGGTGGTTTGCTGCACAGATAATCCTATCACACAGATATTAAGCCCAATATAATTAGCTATTCTTCCTGATGCTCTCCCTCTTTCCATCCTCCACCCTCAGGCAGGCCACAGTGTCTGTTGTTCCCCTGCATGTGTCCATGTGTTCTCATAATTTAGCTCCCACTGATAAGTGAGAACACATGGTATTTCATTTTCTGTTCCTATGCTGTTTGCCAAGAATAATGTCCTCCAGCTTCATGTATGTCTCTGCAAGGGACATGATCTCATTCTTTTTGATGGCTGCATAGTATTCTGTGACATATATGTACAATATTTTCTTTATTTAGTCTATTATTGATGGGCATTTGGGTTGATTCCATGTCTTCGCTATTGTGCATATTGCTGCAATGAACATACATGTTCATGAATCTTTATAATAGAACAATTTATATTCCTTTAGGCGTATGCCTGGTAATGGGATTGCTGGGACTAATGGTATCTCTGCTCTTTGGAGTTGAGGAATCACCACCCATCTTTCACAATTGTTGAACTAATTTACTCTCCCATCAACACTGTAAAGGTATTCCTTTGTCCCCGCAACCTCGCCAGCATCTGTTTTTTGACTTTTTAGTAATAGCCATTCTGACTGGTGTGAGATGGCATCTCACTGTGGTTTTGATTTGCATTTCTGTAATAATCAGTAATGTTGAGCTTTTTTTTTAATGTTTGTTGGCCGCATTATGTCTTTTTTTTTTAAGTGTCTATTCCTGTCCTTTTCACACTTTTTAATTTTTTTAAATTTTTTGTAAATTTGTTTAATTTCCTTATAGATATTGGATATTAGACCTTTGTCAGATAGATAGATTTCAAAACTTTTCTCCCATATTGCAGGTTGTCTGTTTACCCAGCTGATAGTTTCCTTTGCTGTGCAGAAACTCTTTACTTTAATTAGATTCTATTTGTCAATTTTGTTTTTGTTGTAATTGCTTTTGGCATCTTTGTCAAAAATATATTTGCTCATATCTATGTCCTAAACAGTATTGCCTAGGCTTTCTTCTGGAGTTTTTATAGTTTGGGATTTTACATTTAAGTCTTTAATTCATCTTGAGTTAATCTTTATATGTAGTGTAAGGAAGGGGTCCAGTTTGAATTTTCTGCATATGAATAGTCAATTCTGCTAGCACCATTTTTTAAATAAGAAACCTTTTTACCATTGCTTGTTTATGTTAGGTATGTTGAAGATCAGATGATTGTAGGTGTGCGGTCTTATTTCTGTGTTCTTTGTTCTGTTCCATTGGTGTATGTGTCTGTTCTTGTACCAATATCATTCTGTTTTTGTTACTCTATCCCTCAAGTACAGTTTGCAGTTGGTTAGTGTGATGCCTCCAGCTTTGTTCTTTTTGCTTAGAATTGCCTTAACTATTCAGGCTCTTTTATTGTTTCATATGAATTTTAAAATAGGCTTTTTCTAATTCTGTAAAGAATGTCAATGGTAGTTTTGAAGCAGAATATTTCCCTGACCTATTCGAGGGACTTGGGATGGGGTGCCTCATTTACCCAGTTTGCTATTCTCAACTTCTTGTTGGAGGGAGCACGCAAGTGAACAAGTGTGGGAACTGTTGTGAACAAGTGCTGGAACTGGCTGGCCACTTCAGTGCTGGCGGGATCAAATTCCACTCACTTGGACCTGCTGTGTTCTACCCATTGCAGGAGGAAACACACAGGTGAGTGGGTGCAGGAATTGGCTGGATCTTTAGCACTGGCAGGAGTGAATTCCATGCAGGCCCTTCAGCAGCAGCAGCCAGGTGGGGGTGCCTGTGACTCACAAAGCCTCAGAGGGAGTGTTGCAGTGCCCTTTCAGCTCTGTGACTCATGGATGGCTTAAGTGTTAACAGCCCAGTGGGCCCTTTGCCTCTACCAACAAGGGCAAAGGGCCAGTGTGACAGCCCGTTGTATCTGCACTTGTGGCTCTCCAGCTCTTGCCCAGCTTCCTGCCCAGGAAAAATGAGGCAACACAAAAGATGGTAAATGCGGGGGATTTTATTATTGATGAAAGTGGCTCTCAGGAGGAAGGGAAACTTAAAAGGGAATGAAGCAGATAGGTAATCTTCCCTAAGTACAGCTATCTTCAGCTAAATTCTTCTCCAAAGTTATGCCACTGTCAAGCTTTCCCTCTGAAGTCAAGCCACTTTTCTGTGATATCCAGCCATAGTCCTGTGTCTTGGTTGAGTCAGAGATTTTTATAGGCACAGGATGGGACAGGGCGGGGCCATGGGTGGTTTAGGAAAAGACAACATGCAAGTGGGAAAACAAGGATACAAGTTCTCACTTTGAACCACAGTTTCAGGCTTTTCAGTTTGAAGGCTGGGTTTCACTGGGGAATTACCCTTTTCTGCCTTTAATTTCTCTGCCCCCTTTCCCTATCAGTTTAATGGGAATAGCATTATATCTATAAATTGCTTTGGGCAGTATGGCCATTTTCATGATATTGGTTCTTCTTATCCATGAGCATAGAATGTTTTTCCATTTCTCTGTGTCATCTCTGATTTCTTTGAACGGTGGTTTGTAGTTTTCCTTGAAGAGGTCCTTCACTTCCCTTGTTAGCTGTATTTCTAGGTATTTTATTCTTTTTGTGGCAATTGTGAATGGGAGTTAATTCATAATGTGGCTCTTGGCTTGCCTGTTATTGGTGCATAGGAATGCTAGTGAGTTTGCCCGTTCATTTTGTATCCTGAGGAATCGCTGAAGTTGCTTATCAGATTAAGAAGTTTTTGGGCTGAGATGATGGGGTTTTCGTGATATAGTATTATGTCATCTGCAAACAAAGACAGTTTGACTTTCTTTTTTCCTGTTTGAATACGCTTTATTTATTTCTCTTGCTCGACTGCCCTGGCCAGAACTTCCAATACTATGTTGAATAAGAGCGGCGAGAAATGGTAACCTTGTCTCATGCCAGTTTCCAACTGCTTCCAGTTTTTGATCATTCAATATGTTATTGGCTGTGGGTTTGTCACATATGGCACTTATCATTTTGACATATGTTCCTTCAACACCTGGTTTATTGAGAGTTTTAACATGAAAGGATATTGAATTTTTTGAAGGCCTTTTCTGCATCTATTGAGATAATCATGTGGTTTTTGTTTTCAGTTCTCTTTATTTGATGAGTCACATTTATTGATTTTCGTATGTTGAACCAGCCTCGCATCATGGGGATGAAGCTTACTTGATTGTGGTGGATAAGTTTCTTGATGTGCTGCTGGATTCACTTTGCCAGAATTTTGTTGAGAATTTAACCATCGATTGAATCATAATTTTCAATACCTCAATACTATTCCATCACATTGGTGTCTCATAATTTATTTTGGCATTACCCTAGAGGGAAAATGTAGATTTAAAATTTTTTTCTGCTATAGATATTCTTATTTCAACACATTTTTATGCAAAATTTTGACTACAACTGTGATTATTTATTCATAATATATTACTACTAATAATTTCTAGAATTGTTCAGTATGAAAGGTTTGTTTTTAAATCATTGATGCATACTTCCAAAACTGCTTTCTGGAAAGATTGTATAAATGTACATTTTTTATCTCCAATGAGTGATATGACTATTATACTACAACTTACCTGGAATTTAGTATAATTCATTTTGGGACCTAATTTTACATATAAAAAACAACACCCTGTTATTTTTATACACAGTATTTGTTTTTGTTTTTAACTAATACTGATCTCAGATATGTAAAGCATAGCCACCAGCTTTTTAGGCCAGAACCACAGTTGTCCTCAGCACCAAGATGTCAGGCCCCTGACAACTATAGCCTTTTTGTGAATCATCCCTTTTGCCTAGAAATAAGACTAAATCTATTCAGAGACTAATTTATTAAGTACTTAAAATAAATAAATAAAAATGTGCCTTCTCTCTGATCCTTGATATTATTTGCATTGACAATATAAGTAGTAAACACCCCTTATCGTATATTCTCTCCTTGTAGGCATTCCCACAGTAATCTGTGCTTTACATTCTTCAACTCAACCACTGAGGTTCCCCATGATTTTGAAATCTTTCTGCTGTGATTAAAGCACAATAATAATTAACATGTTTAAGAAGTTTATGTTCTGAATGCTTTCTTTCATATCAAAAAGCATACAATCTGAAGAACATCAACTACTCCGCTATTTTAACAGAAATAATTGAATATAAGACATTTTTCAACCAATGTCAAAGAAATTAAAAGATGAAAGAGGAAATAAAGTACAATAAAAGAATGTAGTTCTAAGACAAGATTTAGGGAAACAAAGCAGAACTTTTGAGACTACTAAAATTTAGATCTTGGAGAAGGAAGTCACAAAAGCTGATCCCAGACATCTGCAGAGAGGATACTGCCTGACTGGAAGCTTTGCCTCGGGATCCTGGGGATGATCATGTAGAGATGGGTGTCCAAGTTCTAAAAGGCTCCAGCCAGCTGATGCGAGTGTCTCTAATAGTGTTCTATGAAGTTGATTATAGGAGTGATTATAAAAGGTTGATTATTGGAGTGCCAAGAAATCTGCAAACTGAAATTAATAGCTACTATTGAAACCAATTGCTGCTGTACAGCATAGATGGGTGATTTTAAAGGTATGAGACAACAGATTAAGAAGGCACACTCACGCAGTAGCATATTTAATAATCAAGTGTGAGTACTAATATAACCTCATTTTAAAGATGAAAACCTGAACATTATTAAGATAACTTGCTCAAGGTAGCATAGGTAGCCAGGATTTGAACCCATGCAGTCCAGTTTCCAAGGCTGTGCTTTTAAAAAACAAAATAACTTTATTGAGGTAAAATTGATAAATAAAAATTATATATTTCTGAGATAGTTTAATGCTTTGATAAGCATGTATGTACTGTGAAATGATCACTGCTATCTAAGATATCCATTATCTACATATTTCCTTTTTAATCTCCTTTTTTCTTTGACACTTAAGATATACCTTCTTAATTATTTTGAAATATACATCAAATTATTGTTAATGATAGTTACATAGATCTCCAGAACTTACTTAATTTGCATAACTAAAACTGTATAATTTTTCACCAATATCTACCCATTTCTCCCTCTGTCCACCCCTAGTAACCACTGTTCTACTGTCTGCTTATATGAGTTTGACTATTTAGATTTAACATACAAGTGAGATAATGCCTACTGGGCATTTCTTCAAAGAAAACATACACATGCCAACAGGTACATGAAGAGTTGCTCAACGTCACTAATCATCAGGTAAATGCAAATTAAACCACAAACCTTCTGTCTGGTCTGCTTCTTAGCCCATGGTTCCAATACAGACTAATGATCATCATTATTTAAATAGACTGATGTTTACTTCTCTGGGAAAAAAAAGAAAGCCCTTCCATGAAATTATGTGTTCCTCTACTATCACCTTGGCTTTTTTGCCTCTCTTGGCTGCCAAATTGTTCAAATTATATGTCTATATTTATATTCTTTCTTTATTTCCCTTTCTCATGTCAACCTATTCTTGTCTGACTTCCAGCTTGACAACTGAACTAAAATAATTCTTTAAACTTCAAAAATAACCTCCTAGTTTTAGTTCTGGAAATTACAGAGTAAGTAGATTCAGCGTATTTCTCATACTAAATAAAAAATCTTGGAGAAAATCCAATAAGCAATTGATTAATGGCTTTTAAAGACGAAGGAATGAAGGTGGAGATGTTAAGAACCACAGCACTTAAGAAGTGATCCAATGGTAAATTCTAAGATTTTCTTCTCCTTTTTTTTTTTTTTTTTTTTTTTTCATCATATATATTCCAGTCTGGGTCTTGGGGAAATCTACTACTACTAAATATTAATAGGGTCAGACAAAACACACAAACAATAGCAGAAATACTTTGACCATCTTGCTCTGGCTGAACATTGAAACAAACAAACAAAAAACAGCTGTATTGCTCTCCTTTTTTATCAAGCGCAGAGACTGCGAGCAGAGCTATGTCTTCTGTCTTTGTCCTATAACAGGGAAATGATGTTCTCTATTTTGACCACAAGGGTTACAAATGGAAACTAATCTTTCATCCATGCTCTGCAATAGTGCCCTGCACTCTTCACAGCATGTTGACTAGCAAATAGCCTCCTCATCTGTTCACACTCTACACATAGCATTATTCTCTCTTCCATCAGACATTGCAGCCATGGAGATGGTGATCAGAGTTCTGTCCACCATTCTCTTCGTAAAAAAAGAAATTGAGACTGGGCACAGTGGCTCACGCCTATAATCCCAGCACTTTGGGAGGCTAAGGCAGGCAGATCAAGAGATCGGGGGTTCAAGACCAGGCTGACCAATGTAATGAAACCCCATCTCCACTAAAAAATACAAAAATTAGCCAGGTATGGTGGTAGGCACCTGTAATCCCAGCTACTCAGGAGGCTGAGGCAGGAGAATTGCTTAAACCAGGGAAGGGGAGATTGTAGTGAGCTGAGATCATGCCATTGCACTCCACCTTGGGTGACAGAGCAAGACTTCATCTCAGGAAAAAAAAGAAAGGTAAAAAGAAGTGAGACAAGGTACCTTTTCTTTCACAACAAAATTGTGGAGGGAATTCTATCCCTCATTTAGAGGGGATGAAATTAGAGACAAGATAATTTTAAATCTGTTTACGAAGTGCTGAGAAGACCTCAGAGCATTCTATATATTAAACCAACCATGTACAAAACAGAAAACAAAATTTGATAATTGAATTCTCATGTGGAAAACCATGCAGGTTTCAGATTGGTCTCTGAGTAGCATGCAAGTGGGGCAGACCAGAATAGTATTGCAAAGGCTGTGAAAACTGAGTTGACATTAACCAAAAAGTGGACCAGGATGTGTGTTCTGAACCAGAACATATTGAATGCCTGAAATAAAAGAAAGACTTAAATAGTAACCAGGCACTTATAGTACTCAAAATGTCCAGGATAAAATCCAAAATTACTCATCATTGCAAAAATAAGGAAACTCTCAATTCTCAAGAAAATAAAAGGCAATCAACAGATGGCAATACTGAGGTGACACAGATGTTGAAATTATTTGACAAAATCACAAAGTTTCTATCATAAAAGTGTTTTAACAAGTAATTACAAATACTCTTGATAAAAAGTAGAACAAAACAAAAAGGAAATAAAAGATAAAAGAATCCTGAAAATTTAGAACTGAAAAAAAATACATAATAATTAAAAATTTAAAACACACTGCATAGAGTCAATAGCAGAATGAATGTAACAGAGGAATAATCAGTTAACTTAAAAATAGGTCAATAGGTATTATCAAGTCTAAGAAACAGAAGGATAATGAAGAGCACCTCAAAAACCTTTTAGGACAGTTAAAAAGTTCACTTTATTGCTTCTATTTGAATCCCTTTTCCCCTTGCCTGTATGGTTCCTCAAATTCTCAGCTTTTGACATAATCATTAAAGAGAGTAGATCTTGTTTTTTGTTTGTTTTTTGTTTCATCTAATGTCTAAAGTAGTCTCTCCCTTGGATTATGCTTATTTGTTAGTTTTAAAATGTCTTAGAAATCAACAGCTTTGTTTCGCTTGTGCTTTAGTGTTGAAGCAAAAATTTACTGATATTCTCAAAATTTAAGCATAATAATTAATGTAAATATATCATAGGTGAAGAGGATAAAAGGACTAAATTATAGTAAGATAGGTACAAGGTATGCACTTTCTACTTGAAGTGATCCATACTGACACTAGCAATTATAATAAATTGCATATTTAGACTGTATATAGACTGTGCTCCCTAGAAGATAGTGGTTGGCAAATTACTGACCCTAGGCTAAAATTATCCTCCATCAGTTTTTGTATGTAAAGTTTAAAATTTACAAATACATACTGATTCATTTATTTATTTATTGTCTATGGCTAGTTTTTTTTTGCTATGCTTTGCTAATAAATTTGAAAATTTAGAAGATATTCTTCTAACCTAGAGTACATGAAACACCATGTAACATAAAACCCAGGTTCTTTTGTAATGCTTGAACAATTCAGGAGATGCAACAGAGAATACATGTTCTACAAAACTTAAACTATTTACTATCTGATCCTTTACAGAAAACATTTATTGATTACAGAGCATCCACTAAAAATCTGTAAAAGACATAAATCAAAATGTTAACTACAAGATGTTTCAAATAACCCACTGAGAAACAGAAAAGGAAAAACAGTGGAAGAAAAATCAAAAGAAACAAACAGAAGATATATAATATTATGAAGGTAAATGTTTTATTTTGTTCAAACAAATCATTCTAATTCCCTATTTTACTTTTTAAATTTTGTTAGAAACTATTTAGAACATAATCATATTTTTCTGTTCTTAAAATTACTTTTTCTGTGGCTACCATTTGGTAATCAATGGCATTTAAATTTTTTTGTTGTTGTACTTTGGGCACTGGGGTACATGTGCACTTCCTGCATCCTTCAGGATTGTTGCATAGGTACATGCGTGCCATGGTGGTTTGCTGTCTCCACCCCCCCCAACCCTGTCACCTACATCAGTCATTTCTTCCAGTGTTATCCCTCCTGATCCTCCCAGCTCCCCTGCTGTCCCTCACCTCCCCTCCCCTCCCCTCCACCCCCCACCTAGCCCTGTGAGTGTTGTTCCCTTCCCTGTGCCCAAGTGTTCTCATTGTTCATCAACCACCTACGAGTGAAAATTTTATGTGATGAAATAAATTAAACAAATATTTATTAAACACTATTATCTGGTAGTTATTTTACTAGTCTTAGTAAGGTATCATGAAAAAATCTCAAGATGATTACAGCTCAGGTTTTGAGTGAACAACTTAATTCCAACCACATTCTCATCCTGGAGCCTTTAGTAAAAGAAGGATGAATAGCAAATAATAAAAATAAAAAGGCTTTAATATTAATGGCTATTTAGATATCTTTACTTAAAAGTTAGTAATAATTTAATATTAAAATGTTAAACATTATTTAGAATGCCTTCCATTATACAAGACACATACAATATAGCCATTTGGTGATACTGAAGATCAAATAGTTAATTTTGCTTAGTGGAAATAGGAAAGCTTATAAGAAATAACAATTTTGTATCAGAGAAGAGAGAGGATAACACATGTAACATTATGAGAGAAAATGAAACATGAATACATTCAAATTACTCTGTTAGAAATTATATCTACATGCAACATAAAAACTTAGAAAAATAGATACAGTTGATCATACATAATGCAATAGTGGAATAGATATTTGAAACAGTATTTAAAATGTGTAAGTAAAAGAGACTGGAAAAATAAGAAATCATCCCAAAATATGTAAATATGGTCAGAAGGAGAATTCAGTGACTAGGAGTCATAATATGGGGATAGGAACAAGTAACTGGAAAGGTGAGTTCAGGGAATGGTCGGGCAGAATGGCAATAATAATAATATGGACTAATAAATTTGAAAATTTAGAAGATATTCTTCTAACCTAGAGTACATGAAACACCATGTAACACAAAACCCAGGTTCTTTTGTAATCTTTCTGCCATGATTTGAGTAAAATAATGAAAAGTCATTAAGAAAAACATAGCACCAAAAAAGTTTTACTTCTCCTTTTCAAAATTTTTGGCCAGTTAATTGAAACCAAGACAAAGAAAATGAAACTGAAGTAAGAAAGATATTTTAATACTCAAAAATATGTCAAGGTCAAAGCATTGATTTCTAAAAAGGCATTTTAAAGCATGAAAATCAATAAATATGAAACAGTGAGAAGCTTATTTTAGACAATAGATAAAAAATATGTACTGTCTACTGTAATTATGTTAAAACCAGAGACCATGGGGAGCCCTAGGAGGCAGAGAAAAAAGAGTAATTCAAATAAGATCATAAAGTAACTTTGGTGCTTATCCATGTATAATATCTACTAGTAGTTTTGAAAATAAGAATGCATTTTCCTGTAAAATGAATGAGACATTGTCAGTAGATCTCATAGAATAATAATAATTTGATCATATGTCTGAGTTCAAGAAAGAAGATACGTAAATGATTAAAGTAATCCACGTTTTTAAAGACTAAGAAACGTGGAAGACTTTGGAAGCAAAAAAAAAGAAAGGACCACAAAGGAGACAAAAAACTTCTGTGTAGATTAAAGTATAAGCTGTATTCTATTACCCTGAAAGCATAACTTTTAAAATTCAGAAGGGAAAAAACAGAAAATTCCCCTGGAAAATTTTTTTGTTAACTACTTTTATTTGTTATTAGCCAGTTGGTCAACATTAAATATTACCTTTATTCATCATTCACTTATTCAGGTATTCATGCATTGTTTATGATAGATTTATATGTCAATCTGGATATTATAAATATCCATATACGTCTCATATATCATACTTCAAGGTACAATAATTTCGTTCATTCTTTCTGAACCTGTTGACACATCATTCCATCATTCAATAAATATTCTTTTTATCTATTAAGTCCCAATGTATTTATGGAATAAGTTTAAGAAGTATAAACTAGAGAGTTTATATTTGAATGGACCCCAAAATGTTGAATAACCTTACTTAGATAGATAGTATGAATAATGGGGCACTACATATCTAGGGGCATTGGTTTATGACTAATTTTGAATTTTGCTCAATAAGATCTTTTTGAAAAAAACTTAGAGCAGGTGTTGATGGAACATGATTTAATTTTTAGATAACATATAGCTTTGAAGAATAGAAGGCAAAAATATAAATACAATCAATAGCAGGATGCTTACTAGTGCTGACATTTAAAAAGATGAAACAATAGGAATATAGATAACTTCCACCCTTAATTTTAAAAACCTCATTGAACAAATTGTATGCAGAAAAATTATGGCTTTGTAGCAGCAAATTTTGAGCTGACTTTTAAATTAATATATAACAACCAAACAGCCAAAATAACAATGTCAAGTTAAAACTACTTAATACACACATAATGATTACATAATAAATAATTACTGCATAATATTCTATCATATGAACGTTCTAAAAAATTGACATTTAGGACTCCTATACTTAATAATTTTTAATTTTCTTAGAATATAATTGTGAGTTATCTTTATATGCATTTCAGATCATTTACTTTGGTTTTATTACCAGAAACTGTTACTGGTTACGATTTGTTCTAATCTTTATTTATGCTTTCTATATTTCATTCTTTAGAATGAAAAAAATTTGCATTGATCTGCTATTTCAAGTGTAAGTAAGAAAAATGCCTTTCTTACTCTGCTCTAGTTTTAGAAACTGTGTTATACAGCAGCAGGCACTGAAATGGAGGGTACAAGATCTTTGTTGGGAGTCAACATCTGTGAATGAAAGAAGTCAAATTGAGTAAAGGAAAAAAATTAACTGTAATACAGGGCTGGCAGTGCATTTCCATGTCTACTATATCTTGGCAACTGGGTCAGGTTCTCTTAATTTAACTCTGCACACTTATGTTCTAGGCTGTCCCTGAGGGAGTGGGTAGGAGCTAGGCTGTCCCTGAGGGGTCAGGTAGGAGATAGGCAGATACAGAAAGAGGGTCTCAGAATAGGGACAATGCCTGAGGGACTATATTGGCACCACCATGGTTATGTAGCTAGCTGGAGGAAATGTGATTAAGAACTTCCTTTTGACATGGAGAAATAGGAATGCCTATTTACTGCTGGTGGAAGTATAAATTAGTTCAGCCATTGTGGAAGATAGTGTGGTGATTCCTCAAGGATCTAGAACCAGAAATATAATTTAACTCAGCAATCATATTACTGGGTATATACTCAAAAGATTATAAATTATTCTACTATAAAGATACACGCACAAGTATGTTTATTGCAGCACTATTCACAATAGTCAAGACTTGGAACCAACCCAAATGCCCATCAATGATAGACTGGATAAAGAAAATGTGGCATATATATACCATGGAATATTATGCAGACATAAAAAAGATGAGTTCATGTCCTTTGTAGGGACATGGATGAAGCTGGAAACCGTCATTCTCAGCAAACTAACACAGGAACAGAATATCAAACACCACATGTTTCAACTTATAAGTGGGAGTTGAACAAAGAGAACACATGGACACAGGGAGGGGAACATCACACACCAGGGCCTGTTTGGTCGTGGGGAATTAGGGAAGAGATAGCATTAGGAGAAATACGTAATGTAGATGACAAGATGATGGATGAAGCAAACCACCATGGCACGTGTATACCTAGGTACCAGAACTACACATTAGGCCCATGTATCCCAGAACTTAAAGTATAAATTTTTTTAAAAAAAAGGAATCTTATACCAAGATGCTTACTCAGAATGGACTTTACCACACCCACACAGGTACAGAAAAGGAGCAAAGGCTTCCTAAAATGATCCCAAACTCATTAAGATGCCATTAGAATTGTGACTTTAGCCTCACTATGGTTTTTGCTTAGGAATTCATGAATAAAATAACCAAGATGGGGTCACTATGGCTAAAGCCAGGCATGCACAGATGCAACATCCCCAGGGGGACTTTACCCGTCCCACTAAGGTAGATACAGAAGACTTCCTTGTTTCTGTCACATAAAAGACCCAGAACTCTGCCCCATTTTTGGCAACACTCTTCAAGTTCACTCTCAGTGCTGAGAGTTGTTCTGTTGCTTAATAAAACCTGCTCTGCCTTATTCACTCTCCAGTGTACACGTGCCTTATTTGTTCTTCTTGATTATGGGACAAGAACTCAGACCTTGCTAAACTAAAGAGTAAGGATATTGCAACAACTCCACCACCCCACTGCCATACCTTATACTAAACTTAGTATGGTTATCTTGTATAAAATTTTAGAATCTTCACACATAGCTGCCTTGTTTGATATGGTTATTCACATCTGTAGACAGAAAATCCCAATCTGTCCACACTTAAAAGACAGAGCCAGAGCAAAAGATAACTAAGATAATCAGCATATTGTCAATTCATAAATAAATTATGGGACGCTATACATGAATCTGATAATTTTCTTCCACATTAACAATTTGGAAGATGAATTGTTGCCAGATCTAAAAAATTACCTTTTATTATTATTTTTTTATGTAATATGTAGAAATCAATTACTCTAAACTGATTTACTGAGATTTCTTTTGCCTACATACTAATAGGTTTTTATTAATATGTAAATTTTAATTTTAAATAAATATTTCTAAAACATTAATATTAATTTTAAAATTAATTAATTTCAATTTATTTATGATTAAATTTAAATTATGATGCATCAAAATTTATTCATATCTTACTGAGTGCTTATCTTTATAATTTATTCATAAACATGAATGTATAGCATTTTTAAATATAGTCCATATTTTAAAATCTGAATAATTATCATGTTTGAACAGCTGATCAAATAGGCATAATATTCTTCTTTTAGGAAAAAAAGAAAATCAAAATGTACTACTAGATATAATTCTTTTGTTATTTATCTTATAAACTTTATAAAGTTCATGACATTATGAATTAACTTGACCAGTAAAGAAAATATGAAATAAGTACATTTAAATTTATTTCTTTTTTTTTTTACATTTTCAAATGATATATTTCCTTTTATGATCCATGTAAGTTAGTGGCAAGGCTTATAAGTTATTAATTAACTCTCTGGGCCTGAAATATTTTTATAGTTGTTTCCATTAAAATTATGTTTCATTTAATATCATGTAGTACACCCAAAGTGACTTCTATTTTAATGTCTAATATGACACTTACACCAAAATATTAATATAGATTTATCCATAATGGAAACATGGTATGGTAGTAAAATTGAATTGAAATGACATAAATATTCCTTTTCATTCCAACTAGAGTTCTAGGTATTAGAAAAGGTAGAGAATGAAGTAAAACCCTATATAAGGAAATAAGCAGCATAGATTACCACATAAAATTCAAATGAAATGATATTTTTTTAATCATATAATTAATAATATAATCTACTACCTCTACCTAAAATCCTTGATGGATCTTTTATTTGAAATATTCTGGATTGTTATCATTACACTGATATTAAGATATTTTGAGTTATCTTG
The DNA here is from genome assembly GCA_004027835.1 of Alouatta palliata. Classification (NCBI taxonomy): domain Eukaryota; kingdom Metazoa; phylum Chordata; class Mammalia; order Primates; family Atelidae; genus Alouatta; species Alouatta palliata. The sequence goes on along the minus strand of PVKV010005045.1, from coordinate 33,820 downwards.
GGGTTATTACCTTATAACCTTATTTTTTTCTCTAAGGTATACGTTTATTTTACTATAATTCTTATTGTTTGGTTATTTCTAAAATAATTGATAGAACACTATCCACCTATTTTACAAATTTAGTGATAAATTAGCTACCATGTATTATTTCTGGGCCACTCAGATCCATTTAAAGTCTGTAATATGTATTGCTGTGATAGCTGTGTGCACCAACAGAGTCTCATACAGTCAAAGTTTACCAATATCTCAAGGGCCTTGACATCCTAAAATAGCACTTTTCCCATTTTCCCCCCCAAAATGATACTGTAGCAATTGAAATCACTATGGTACCTGTTTTTATTTTTTCTCCTAAGAAAGTCCATATAAAGGGACCATTGGAGAAAAGAAGAAATTAGTTAGGTTCCTGATTCTTTTCTCTAACAAATTCTAAAAATTTGTTTATCAAAAAAAAAAAAAGTTACGCTAGAATTCTGACATCAATAAAAATTGTTTCTGAAGTGTTACAACTCTCATCACCTGGCACTCATAGAAGGAAAGAAGACAAGTATACAAGCAGATAGCTGAAGTAAGTTTTCATGTATGCTATGCTTCTAATTATACCTTGAACCAGAAAGTTACACATTATCAAAAGATCTATAAACTCCTTTTGTCTGATGGCAAGAGATTTGGTAAATTAGCTAAAAATTTTTAATGACCTTGAAATATATTATTTTTTAAGAAAAATTGTGAAGTTTTGGGTTCAGAAAGATTTTTCTCATGCTTTGTGATTTATTTTTTAAAGTTTTTTTTTTTTTTTTTTTTTTTTTTTTTTTTGAGACGGAGTTTCACTTGTTACCCAGGCTGGAGTGCAATGGCGCGATCTCGGCTCACCGCAACCTCCGCCTCCTGGGTTCAAGCAATTCTCCTGCCTCAGCCTCCCGAGTAGCTGGGACTACAGGCACGTGCCACCATGCCCAGCTAATTTTTGTATTTTTAGTATAGACGGGGTTTCACCACGTTGACCAGGATGGTCTCGATCTCTTGACCTCGTGATCCACCCGCCTCGGCCTCCCAAAGTGCTGGGATTACAGGCGTGAGCCACCGCGCCCGGCCTAAAGTTTTGTTTTATTATTTTTTTCTGATTTCTCCTGATAGCCAGGACTACAATTAACCTAAGATGAATAACCATCTTAGACACTTAAGCAGAGAGTTTGTAGCAAAGAAGGAAATATTTACCAAGCACCTCTTATACAGGATGTTTCAGACACACTGCTGCCCTTGTTTGGGTTTGCCCAATAAAGCAGGATTTGGGGCAAGGACTCATGTAGGTGTTTAATTTGAGAAGTGACATGTAGGGACCAAAATGGGAGGAAGGTCACAAGTGAAACAAAGAAGGAGAAAAAGTTGCCTTAAAGAGCATTATTGAGAAATTCCCACAGTGAGTCATTGGGGTTCAATTCTAAAAACTCTATGAGAATCTCTATAAAATGCATATCAGCCTGAGACATGAAAGAGGGCGACATCCACTTACCCAGGAACTGTCAACCTCCCCACAGTTAAACATAGACACTTGCATCAGCTTGGCTGAGTAGGAGTCAACAGTCATCTAATGCAGTTACAGCAGAACAGCTCCATTCAGAAAGCAAGAGGTGTGTTACATACCCATGGCAAGGAGCTGTGATGCTGGAGAAAAACCTATGGTAAAGTTTGTAACAGAAGGGTGTGATGAAGGCCATCACTCCTTGAACCACTTAAGATCTCCTTGTGTCCTACATTAAGTACAAACTACCATCAGAGATCACTACAAACACCTCTATGCAAGTGAAAAAATAAAAATAAATAAGTACAATATCTCACAGAGTTAGTGATGACTTCAAATTTTACAAGAAACTTAATATAAGAGTGGTAATTGATTAAGTTAAAATACTCAGAATTGCAGCTGCTCCCTAGGCCTTAACCAATATTGTCACCTCTCTCTCTCTTTTTTTTTTTTTTTTTCCATAGACAGTATTCCAGATTACTCTCACCTTCAGCAGTAATTCACCTGGTCTCAGTTACTTGACTGATAAAATTACCCAGATCTTGATCTCTTAGAGAAAAGAGTTTTTAGCAGCTGCCATTGTCAGACAGTAATTTTCATAAGCGTGCATAGAGCTATCACTGGTCTTAGATCAAGAATTACCTCAGTTAATTTCCTGGGCTCCAGATATATTTCTCTCTGATGTATTGTGTTGCTGAAACTCTAGCAAAATCCAAAAATATATTCATTTCTTTCCCTGGCTGCTGAACAACCAAACTGACAAGCCCAAAATGACCAGGTGAAAATCAGAGCTTCAGGTTCAACGAAAGCCTCTTTCACCATAAAACAGATTCTTTGGCGTGAGTCCATAATGTGTGAGATCTTACGGGGATGTTGTGCTGGTAGAGAAACTGCATTTGAAAAAGGAAACCTTGGTGTCAAAAACAGTAAAGGAATAATTGTTTTCCCTTCTGGGATAGAAGTTATTCAATAAAATCAATGTTCCATTAAGTGTTTGGTTATCTTTTTGAAGGATAATATCATATTAAAAGCTTGATGTTGGTCTCACTTAACAAACATTTATTATCTCACAGTTCTGTAGATCATAAGTCCAGGCATGGTCTGGCTTGGTTTCTACTTAAGGTCTATATTATTCTAAAAAGAACTACCTGATACTGGGTAATTTACGAAAAAATAAAGATTAACAGTTCCACAGGCTATACAGGAAGCATGGCTGGGAAGGCCTCAGGAAACTCACAATGTGGCAGAAAGTGAAGAGGAAGGAGGCACATGTTCACATGGCCAAACCAGGAAGAAGCAGGCGGGTGGGGAGGGGGAAGTGCTACGCAGTTTTAACAACCACATCTCCTGAGAACCCACTCACTATCACGAGAACAGCAAGGGGGAAATCCACCCCCGTGATCTGCTCACCTCCCACACAGTCCCTCCTCCAACACTGGGGATTATAATTTGACATGAGATTTAGGTGGGAACACAAATCCAAAGCATGTCAGAGTCTAAGGATGAAATAAGGGTGTCCAAGCTCATTCCAATTGCTGACAAAACCCAATTCCTTGTGATTGTAGGACAGAATAGCTCATTCTTCATGGCTGTCATCCTGGGGTTGTTATTAGCCCCTATCTTAGCTCCTGGTTTGCTATCCAGTGTTCTCCATCTTCAAAGACAACTACCTGGTATCTCCCTCTTGTTGAATTTCTCTCACATTTTGAAACTCTTCCTCCTGAAACAATCTCATTCTTTTTAAAGTGTCACTGGAGTAGTTCTGACTCACCAAGGGTAATCTTCTTATATTAAGGTAAACTGATTTGGATTTGGAACACAATTACTTTAGCGAAACATCTTTTTACATATAATTTAACATAATCACAGCAGCACTTGTTCATCATACTCATAGGTTCCACCCACATTCAAGTGGAGGAGATTTTAAAAGACTGAAGGCCATTGAGTTTCTTTTAAAATTCTATCTACCATGCTCTCCTCTTGTGTCTTTCTAGAGACTCCTTCCTATTCCAGAGAAGGTCCCTAAATTGTTCCCTGGAACATTCCAGGTTGTTCCCTTAGTACTAGGTCATGAAAACACAACAGTCTGGCCTTGCCTTTAAAGATGACGTTTCAGCATACTCATGCCAATGGTGATTTATAAACTTCATTAATATTTTGGGCCCCTGAAAACTTCCTGAAGTTCATCTCCTTTGCTTTGGCATGTGTAAATCTCATACATCTAGAGTATCTACCATTTCTGTTCACTAGCTTAAATTAGAATGATTTCATTAACATAGCATGATGTTCTATGAAACACCAATGTTAATATCGCTGTGGACTATACCATGAGAGCAGGACCACAAATATAAATCTGAAGTAAGATTCAATGTGAACTGTTGTCCATCTCAGATAAAAGATGAATACTTTTGGTTGGTTTTCTCAAAATAAATTTAAAAGACATATGTTAGATCACAAGCTATGTACTAAATTTCCTGAGCCTCCTGGATGTCCTTTCAGACAACTCTGCTCTTCTTCAGTTCAATTCCTTGATTCAGGAGCTTATTTGTTCTTCTACCTGACCCAAATACTCATCTGTCTTTTGGAGTGTCATGTCTATATCTAGTCAATTGTAGTTCGACTCATTTTCTCTCAGAAGTGAATCAGATGATCTGTCACATTACTATTTTTTTTCCACAAAGAGTCAGAAATTATTTTATCTTGGTGAAAAGGCCTATTTATCTGCTAAAATTGAAGTGAAAAATGGAAGAAGTTCATTGTGTCTCCTCATTCCTACAATCTCTTATTCCTGAATGTCTGGTGTTCTTGCTAAAAGTTGTGGCGATTAAGCAGATTCACTTGTCCCATCAGCATGCTATCCTGCAGCAAGTCCTGATTTGATCCGTCCATTACTGTAAAAGCCATCAGCAGGTGCTATAGTAAGTCAAACTGCCCTGGCTTCATTTACTGAAAAAATAGCAGTTTCATCAGGTGAGCCTAAATTCAGTTTTCAGGGCTCTGGCATCCACTTGACTTAGAAATGTTAGCGGTTCCTTTATTTTAAGAGTAGCAACTGTCTAGGGAGGCATCGTTGGCCTCCAACATTAGTTCTTCTCTGGCCTGAACAGGCTAGGTAAAGTTCAATGGCAGGGTAGCAATCAAAGTATAGAAATATTATTATTATTATTTATTGTACTTTAGGTTATGGGGTACATGTGCAGATCATACAGGATTGTTGCATAGGTGCATATATAGCAAGGTGGTTTGCTGCCTTCATCCCCCTGTTACCTATATCTGGTATTTCTCCCCATGTTACCCCTCCCCACCCTCCCCACTCCCTGCTGTCCTTCCCCTAGCCCCCACCAACTGACCGCAGTGTGTGATTCTCCTCTCCCTGTGTCCGTGTGTTCTCATTGTTCAACATCCGCCTATGAGTGAGAACATGCTGTGTTTGGTTTTCTGTTCTTGTGTCAGTTTGCTGAGTGATGATTTCCAGATTCATCCCTGTCCCTACAAAGGACACTAACTCATCATTTTTTATGGCTTCACAGAGTTCCATGGTGTGTATGTGTCACATTTTCTTTATCCAATCCATCGCTGATGGACATTTGCGTTGGTTCCAAGTCTTTGCTATTGTGAACGGTGCCACAATGAACATACTTGTGCATGTGCCTTTATAATATAACAATTTATAATCCTGTGGATATATACCCAGTAATGGGATTGTGGGGTCAAATGGAATTTCTATTTCTAGGTCCTTGAGGAATTGCCACACTGTCTTCCACAATGGTTGCACTAATATACACTCCCATGAACAATCTAAATGTGTTCCTATTTCTCTACATCCTCTGCAGTATCTGTTGTCTCTTGATTTTTTAATGATCGCCATTCTAACTGGCATGAGATGGTAGTAATTTTGAGACAAGATAGGCAATCCTCCTTTACTGTATGTGTTTGAGAACTAGTAGGTTGTGTGCTCTGGGGTAAGAATGAGTAGTGTAGATCTCTAAAGAGTATTATATCCCCCTGACACAAGACTTCATACAGTGTCTCCCTAATACTCTTTCTCCTCCTTCCAGATGTTTTATTCCCTAGAGTTGTTTTAGCTTTCCTGTTACTATCCCAATTGATCCAGTCCTGACAATTTTCTCCCCTTAAGTCCTTCCATATTCAGTCTGTTTTTGTATCAACCCAGAGCTTCAGCCCCTGGCAAGTATCCCAGGTTCTTGGGCCCATGCCAACCAACATTAATCTCTTGGGCATCCCTGTAATTCTGAACAGGAACTTTTCTAATACAGCAGGCTGTTCCCCAGTGGAATAAGAGTCTAAGGAAGTCTTTTTTTCTCCTTGAATTCAGTGCTTCTCTTGTCTCCTTCTGATGGGTAAGACTAGTGTTTTAGCTGGAAGAGGGGCTCCCATGTAAACCCCATCCTACTCGCTGCAGGTATTCACAAGTTAAAAGTATCATTTAAGGCTTTAGCAATTCCTCCAGCCTTGGAATCATTGGCTTTTGATGGGGATCAGTAGCTTTGCAGATATTGTCACATATGTGAGATATTCCCTAAAGATCCTGGATAGTTTCCAGAACATTAAGATGCTTTAGCTTCCCACTGTAGGCTGGTTGGTTCTTTTATCTGTTCTTGTTTTGTTTTTCTTTATCCTTAGCCATATAGCTCAAAACAGAAACAAAAAACAAACTAACAAAAACCCTAAAAACCTATGTAGATGGAGTCAGTGAAATTTTATGCAAGCTTTTCTCTCTGTAAACAAATAAATGTGCCTGCTTACTAGTTACTAGCAGTTTTCTTCCAGCCTCTCATTTCAAGTAGAATTTGCAACATGAGAATTTCTTAAGGAATTCCCTTCTTCTAAGTGCTTCACTTAAGATAGGTTATAGCTTACAGGCAAACAATCTAATATCTGTAAAACTGGCCCTATTTATTCCCTAGAGTCTTGACTCTCAGGGGCCCTGGTGACCCTTAGGCAGGAACGTAACTGTTTAAAAAAACCCATGCCCATCTTTACATCCTAGGGATATGTCACGCATGTCCAAGGTGTGTGACTTCTGCCCATGATCCCAGGCCTTCCAGGTGACTTAATTTCAACCTAGCCCCAGGGTAGACTGGATGAACCAATCTACTTTATTCAAAAGGTCATTGTTGTTGCATGGAGAATAGGTCTTTTGTGAGGATGCAGCAATTATAATTTTTACCATTAATCATTAATACCACTTTGCAAAGTTCTAGCTTGGACAGTCCTTTTAACTATCTCAGCACCATACAGAGCAGGAATTACAGACACAATGAGCATTTGTATTTCCATATACTCACAATAAACAATTGAGAATGGAAATTTTGGAAATATTAAAAATTATTTAGTATAACATCGAACACATGCAATGCATATGAATAAATTTAACACATTATTTGAGAACCTGTGTCCTGAAAACTATGTAACATTACTAAAGGAAATAAGGAAGACCTAAGTAAATGGAGAGAAACAATACTCATGGAGTAGAAGATTTAGTTTTTTTATGATGTCAGTTCTCCACAAAGTAATCTATTAGTTTAATATACTCATCTAACCAACATTTCATTTTTTTTTTTAGAAATTCACATGTTGATCCCTGAACTTATACAAAAAAAAAAAAAAAAAACATGGAAAAGCCAAATTTTGCATGAAAAGAAAGAGAATATACACTACTTGATTTCAAGGCTTACCCTAAAAGAATAATAAATAAGAAAATTCATTAATAAAGAAACCGATTAGGTTCTCCATACGTGTGAGTTCCCCCTCTGAAGATTCAACCAACCACTGCTCAAAAAATTGAAAAAAATAACAATATGACAACACGAAATAATACAAATTTTAAAACAATACAGTATAACAACTATTTAGATTGCATTTACATTGTATTGGAGGTTATACATAATCCAGAGATTATCTAAAGTATATGGGAGTAGATGCATATTAACTGAGGAAATGAACACCTGTCAATTTTGGGATCTACAAGGGTCCTGGAACCAATGCCATGTGAATATTGATGGGCAGCTGTATAGACATATAGAACAACAGAAAAAATTAGAGGATATGGAAATAAACCCATCACATATATAGAATCAATGTTTAATAAAACACCTAATGTTTAATAAAACACTCAAATGGAAAAGAATGGGTTTCTAGACAAATCAGGCTATAACAAATGAACATTTCTATCTAAATAAATTTTTCCCCTTTCCCAACATCACATACAAATTACAGAACAATGAACTATAGTCTTAAGAGTTAAATAATAATAATAAAACTTAGAAGTAAATAAGATAAAATATGTTTTGGACAGATTCTGTTGCTTTTGCTCTATCTGTAAGGTGACTAACATTTTCTTCTGCAGTGTCAAATATTTTTAAATGTTATCCAGTGCATTTTTATCTCTAGAGGTATGATTTGTGTCTTTTTGTACAGTTAATATATCTCCTTATTATGCTCATGCTTTCCTCTACTGTAATTCCCTCATCACATAAAATATATGTATAAAATGTGTTGCAATGACATTGTCTGCTATTTTCATCATCTCTGTCATTTCTGGATCTAACTCTATTGATTATCTTTTTTTCTTATTATAGATTGTATTTTCCTGCTTATTATGCCTGAAAATTTTTGATTAAAAGTTACTCATTGTTATGTGAGAATTTTTGTTGAGAATCCTTTTTGGTTTTGGTTTTGTATTTTGTTAAATATTGTTGGCCTTGGTTGATACTAGGATGCATTAAGTAATTTGAAAACAATTTGATATTTTTCCAGCTTGCTTTTAAGCTTTGTTAGCCAGGACCAGAGAATAATCATTAGTGTATGGCTAATTTGGCCCCATTACTGAGGTCATTTCTTTTGAAGAGTCTACTAGTTGTCGCATTTGTTGAGGAAGTATTTCCGCTTTGGCTAATGGAAACATAAAACCACACTTTTCCCTCTGGAGTTTCTGATAATTTTACTGTCTGCTCTATACGGTCCTTCTTTTCTGGGTCTCTGGTAGTTTTCTTATGTGCAGCCTTGATCAACGTTTAGCTGCATTCCCAAGAGAAATACTCTGCTGATAGCCAGATCTCCTCTTTACGGTGTTCTGCCCTGTGAATTATAGATGCCTTGGCTGTGTCAAATTGTAAATTCTTACCATGAACTTAGAGAGGCACCCAAGCTCTAGCTGGGTTTCAGTTCTTATTTCCTCACTTCTCTCATTGATAACTGTTCTGTGCTACTTTTGGTTAAAGTCTGAAAATTATCCTTTTATATCTTTTTTAGATATTAATTTTTAAGATAAATGGACAAGTCTGTCACTCCATATCTGGATATAAAAGTACCAATTTAATAAGATGTTTAAAATATACATTGCCATATAACAATTACCTCAAACAAGACACAGACTAACAAGAAAAAACAAATCAAAATTTTAATGTGGGTCTTTCTTTATGGTGGATTTATGGATGATTTTTGTTTTGTTTTTATCTATGTATCAGACTTTAATGATTCTATTAATTTTTTATCATGAGGAAACATTTCAAAATGCAATTATAAAATTAAAAATATATATGTTTCACAGTGTAAGTGCTACTTTGCTTTCTTAAAACATGTATTGTATGAGATATTTTGCATGTATTTTATCAGTGAATTCTATTTAAACATTAAAATATGTTTAAAAATAATTTGAGTTTCCAGTTAGGTTGGATTGTATAGGCAAATGTTCATAGACCTTCTTTGTCAGAATTAAATTTTTGCTAGTCCATTAACATTTCATGTGATTTTCACTAACCTGTGTAATTTTACTGTGTAAATAATAAAAAAAAAATTGTAATCTTTCTGCAGTTGTGGTTTTGCCTACTCAATGTTAAAAGAGAAGGTATTTCTAGGTTCTTGAGGAATTGCCACACTATCTTCCACAGTGGTTGAACTAATTTACACTCCCACCTACAGTGTAAAAGTGTTCCTATTTATCCACATCCTTTCCAGCATCTGTTATCTCCAGATTTTTTAATGATCACCATTCTAATTGGTGTGAGATGGTATCTCAATGTGGTTATGATTTGCATTTCTCTAATGACTAGTGATGATGAGCATTTTTTAATGTGTTTGTTGGCTTCATAAATGTCTTCTTTTGAAAAGTTTCTGTTCATATCTTTCACCCATTTTTAAGTGGGTTTGTTTGCTTTATTTCTTGTAAATCTGCTTTAATTCTTTGTAGATTCTGGATATTTGACCTTTGTCAGATGGGTAGATTGCAAAAATTTTTCCCATTCTTTTGGTTGCCAGTTCACTCTAATGATTGTTTCTTTTGCTGTAAAGAAGCTCTGGAGTTTAACTAGATCCCATTTGTCTATTTTGGCTTTTGTTGCCAATGCTTTTGGTGTCTTAGTCATGAAGTCCTTGCCTATGCCTATGCCCTGATTGGTTTTGCCTAGGTTTTCTTCTAGGGTTTTTATGGTGTTAGGTCTTATGTTTAAGTCTTTAATCCATCTGGAGTTAATTTTAGTGTAAGGTGTCAGGAAGGAGTCCAGTTTCTGTTTTGTGCACATTGTTAGCCAGTTTTCCCAACACCGTTTATTAAACAGAGAATTCTTTCCCCATTGTTTTTGTCAGGTTTGTCAAAGATCAGATGGTTGTAGATGTGTAGCATTGACTCCAAGGCATCTGTTCTGGTCCACTGACCTATATCCCTGTTTTGGTACCATATCATGCTGTTTTGATTACTGTAGCCTTATAGTATAGTTTGAAGTCAAGTAGCATGATGCCTCCAGCTTTGTTCTTTTTACTTAGGGTTGTCTTGGCTATGCTAGCTCTCTTTTGGTTCTATGTGAAGTTTAAGGTTTTTTTTTCCAGTTTTGTGAAGAGGGTAATTGGTAGCTTGATGGGAATAGCATTAAGTCTCTAAATTACTTGGTCAGTGTGGCCATTTTCACGATGTTGATTCTTCCTTACCATGAGCATGGAATCTTTTTCCATCTGTTTGTTTCCTGTCTTATTTTCTTGAGCAGTGGTTTGTAGTTCTCCTTGAAGAGGTCCTTTACATCTTTTGTTAGTTGCATTCCTAGGTATTTTATTCTCTCTGGCTCATTTCTTAAAGCAAAATTAATTTGATATTAGGTGAGATTATCAGTTCTATGCCAGGACTACTGTGGATAAAAAACCAGAGTGGATATTTTAACCATGTAATATAAACTCACTAAAACAAATATGAAGTCAAAAATGTGATAACACAAAAATGTTAGATACTGAAGAAAACCTTTAGTTATGACAGTGTTGAATTTCACTTGAACTTGTATCAAATAAAAATTGCACTGGACAAGTTAAGCAGTCAAGGAAGACTTTATTCAACTCTGTTGCAGTAGGAGTGAAGACTTTTGCAATAAACAAGAGTGATACAACTCTACTCTACTGAAGTAAATGGCAAAGGAATTTTTTAACGCTGAGTGAGCTCACTGAAAAGTACTAGAGTACATTAAGCGGAAGGCTGCTCAATATGATTAAGTCACCTGTGTTTACTAATTGGCTCATATTGAAGTTAGACTCCTACCCTCCTACAAAGACTAGAAGATAGAAGCTCTATTTTTCTTAATAATTATATTGCAAGGGGATGGCTGTGTAGGGTCCTTGAGAAAGAAATTCCTGGATTGTAAAACTGGCAAGTCGCTGGGCAAAAATTTACATCTTAAAGAGGCAGAGAAAAATATTACAATAGTAAATTTTCTGAAGAAATTTTCTAAGAAAAGGAAGGTTAGATGCCCAGAGTCAGAAGATGTTTGCTAAAGTTGAGTCAAGGTGAGGAGAATATTAAGACTGTCTTGGTCACTTGTGATCCTGGAAAACAGTGAAGATTAAGAAATTCCCCTCACATTTGTGTTCCAGAAAAGGACTTACTGCAAAGAACAACCCTTCATTCTATGCCTTGGATCCTGCCTTTTTAAAACCTGTGACAAGGCCAAAAACAGGCTCTCCAAATTGCCATTCTTTGCCTCATATGTGATTAGCTACACTATTTGTCCTGATTAATCAGAACAAAATACTTGTCAATGAAACTTTGGCTACATGCCTTCTTTTCCCCTAGCTCCCTGCATTTTGGCCTTCACTCAGCTAGAGCCAAAATACAGCTCCTCCGTAGCAGTCCCTCCCAAAAATAGGCTGGCCTCATGACCATTCTCTGATCTGCTAGCCCAGCAAACCATGTGATCTTTTTCTTTTTTCACTCCTTCCTATAGCAGAAAAATCTTTTTCGCTTAACAATTTCAGATATTTTGGTCTGGAATATTCTCCCTATTGTGATATTTCCTCTCCCCCGAATTCTTCTTCCTCCTCTTGCAATGATTCATGTGCATAAAGTGTCTCCTTAGTAAGTCTGGATTGATTTCTTACTTAATGCAGTATGTTAGAATTCCAATTTCAACTTTTTTTTTCTATTTTCCTTATCTTTCCAGAAATCTCCTTTGCCTCTCTCTACCAGTGCAGATGTAGTTGCTGAGACCCACAGACTACCCTAGAACACTTGCTCTTTATTATAATGAGGGCACAAGATGGGAAAGTACTTTTTATTAAATTAAGGGTGTTTTACATAAATAATATATGTCATCAGTATTAAAAAGAAACAAAATTGTCTTAGAAACATAGAAATACAATTTTAAAATGTAAGAATTATTGCAGTGAAATACATAAAAGAGTTTATTTTGACAGTTGTATTTGTGATTAAAGCCAATGAGCTGTAAAGGTGTCCAAAAATCATAAAAATATTGAGAATTTTTATTAAATTCCACCAAATAATTTTTAATACATTTTAAATTGGCTTTTCAGTTTCCCTAGTGTTGCATTTTCCTCTTCGTCAATCACTGTTATTTACCATAAGCTGTGTATTTGCCCTGCTCACCTTGCTAATGGGACACAAGAGCTGGTACCTACACAAAACAGCTGTCATCACTGAATTTGTGTACTTCAATGTTGTGAGCTCCCTACTATTCTTACACTCAATGTTTTCACAGCTTAAAAAAATCCTGTCTTCTTTCCTCTTGTCCTTCCTTCTCTATTATTTTATAAACAAGGATTTTAGTAATACATGTTCATAGCAAAGTGATTTGATCATAAGTTTTATAACAAGGCAATGATTTTAGAGATGGAAAATGATAGTAAATGACACATGGTCTCCTCCTGCAAACACAGGGGAGATAAAATATTACCCATATCCTTCACTGTAAAACTCAAGTATCATTGTCTTCAAGAACAAGGATGTAATTATGAGTCCAGCTGACACAATGAATGTGATTCTGCTTCTTAGGCAAAATGCAAAACAATTTCCTTTTATCCGAATCCATGTAGGCCAACTGTAAATACTGAATTCTTCTTCCCACTGAGTCTTAAGGAATAAAAAAAGATTAAGATGTCCCTGAGAGAGGGATGCTGAGCGATTTTACTGGTAGCTATTGAAACTCATGTAAATACTTTTATACTATCTCCTCAATTACTTAACTAGTAAATTATAATTTAAACAAAAGATTTGGAAAATAATAAAACAAAATCATACAAAGAGTGATGGTAAAATAGGACAGTCACAGCCTTTCTTTAAGTCCTGAGGGTAAACTGAAGGGGAGAAAATTCATCTCTGAGGAAGGTGAAAAGTAAAATGAGTTACTGGTGAAAGAGATAAAAAAATGTGATGGAAAGTATTTTTAAAATCACTCTTAGGGAAAATATCGAGAAGAAACTGGAGAGCAGTACAAAGTTAAGATTTAAATTTTTTTCTAAATGAAAATAAATTGCATAATGAAGACAAGAAGAAGACTAAAGACAGGTAAAGAATTTTAAAGTCACAATTACAATATATAAAGATATTAGATTTCTACTTACATGAACATTTAAATTGTATAAAATAATTACATCCATGGGAACAAAAAAGGAAAAATTGAGTTCACATAAAATATTTATGCATTAGAAAAGCATTTAAAATATGAGTAAAATGCATGCTTATTCTGATATATTGAAAAATAGCAAAAATGCACATTCCAAAATTAAAAATAGTTATTTTTTCATATTGTTAGTTACACATTAATATAGTTTGATCTGTATCTCTGGCCTTGGTTTCTTACTTAGGTAAAGTAACCGGAACGATTTTCAAAAGTTTAAATCTTCACACCTGTGGTAGCATTGCCTTCAAAACATAACAAAGTAAAAATAGACTATTGTAGCCAGAGAAGACTGAGTTCTCCTATCATTTGGAGACAGGTGCTATTGGGATCTGAACCAAATCCAGTGCTTGACCTTACAATGTGAACAAAAGCTACTAGGGTTGGCTCCCTCTTTGAAAGGAATGGTAGATAGTAGAAACATAAGAATATTTCCACTAAGTAGTAGCTAACACCATTTATTGTACAACATGAATCTTTATAATTAAAAGTACGCAAATAATACGCTACAATAAATAAAACCAAACAAAGAGTTAGAAATGCAATGTTCCAGTCTTTTAGGTTATTGAGAAACATTAAATAATAAAAGAGTGGCTCCATATTCAAAAATTGAGAGAACATTTCAGGCAAAGCAGCCATGCCACTCATTGTATACTCTCCCTATTCAAATGGAATTGTAAAATCAAGATCACTAAAACCTCTATGAAGATTTTTAATATAAAAAGAAAACCAGAGCATCAAGCCACGTCCTCACCTTTTACCAAAATAGAAGACTCTGGGCAGGGTTGAAAGCTGATATTAGGAGAATAATAGAAATATCCTATCTAGTTATGTTAAAGTAAAGTTGAAATTAAGACATCCTAGTGCAGATGTTGACTATGCTGTTGAGTACAACATCTGGAATTCAAAGGAGTCATGGAGTCATGATCACATAAGTTCTATGTAGATGCTGAAAAGATCACAGAAACAGTAGATATAGAAACAGAAAAAAAAATCTGAGGTCTGATCTCTGGAGATTTCAACATTTAGAGGTCTAACAGAGATGTAAACATGGGAGCAAAATTAGGAAGACTTAAGACTTGTCACACGATTTGCTAAGGACTACTTGAGTACTTTTGGTTGCACAGTTTGAATTACTTGTAGGTAAATGTGATTGTTATTCATTGTCTCAAATACAAATATTATTTCTGCCTACTATACATAATTTTTCTTATCTTTAAAGTCTTTTGATTTTCTGTTTTGCCTGGTGGCCTTCATGTCATGACAAATTTATGGATTTAAGGTGTAACAATAATTTTTGATTACTTTTATGTCCTAGAGATAATCTTCCCTCTTTTGGATCCTAGTGAGTCTGCAAGTTTATATTCTAAAGAAAAATAAATAAATAAACCAGAAACAACTTGTGTTCTTCTTGTTTTGTTGGATGTTTTTAATCATAATACATCAGATAATTTTTACTGTTCTTTACATTTTGGTGGTATTGCTAACATTTCCTAGATTGAATACTACTGATTAACCATGAAACATTTGAGCAAGAAAATTCTCTGCTCTCTAAATTTTTAAACATTATGATTAAGACCACCTGAGGTTTTAGTCACAATATAATCACTTTTAAGGGACAGGTGAATAACTTTATTTTAATATTATTGATTAATGTTGCTCTTGTTTTTATAATTAAACACAGTATAGAAAGAAAGGAATTTAATTATAAAGACTATTATTTCTATATTCCTTTAACAAGAAAAAGCTTAAATTTGGATTAAAGAGTGGCTGGAGGTGCTTTTAAGAAAATGTTTTGTTGAGATAAACTTGATGTATTAAAATATTGCACAAATTTTGAGTAAACAATATGATAAGTTTTGACAAATATAAGTATCTGAGAAACTTTTACCAGACCAAGAGAGTGAATATTTCCTCCATCTGTGAAGGCTTTCTATATAACTCTGTAACCCATTTTCCCCCTAAACACCATCCTTAGACAGCCATTGACTTTCTTTCTGTTATTATAGATTAAATTGCATATTTTAGAAATGCAATACATATTTTTCATTCCTTAGCTGCTTTGCCTCAGCATAAGGATTCTGAGAATCATCCATGTTTCTGTTTTATTTCACTTATGTAATTGCATGTATAAGTAGTTGCTTTTTTACTTCCAAGTAGTATAACATTACAGGGATATATCACAGTTTATCCATTAACCATTTAGGGACATTTGGATGTTTCCAGATTTGGGCTATTAAAAATAAACCTGTATGAACATTCATGTACAAGTCTTGGTATAGATAGTCACTTTTAATTATTTGGGAATTACCTAGCAATGGAAGATTAGGTGTCCTAGTTCGAGCCGTTATAACAAAATTCCTTAGGTGGGGTAATTTATAAATAATATAAATTTATTTCTCACAATTCTGGAGTCTGGAAAGGGTCACTCTTCTTCTTAGCTTGTGCCTGTTGTGGTGTGCTCACATAGCAGAAGGGTAGAAAAGCAATTGGAACAAAGTCACACCCTCAAGCCCTTTTGGTTTTTATTTTTCTTTTGCATTTATTATTATTTTTAATTGACACATAATGGTTGTACATATAAAGATACTAATTCCATTCATGAGTGAGGAGCCCTCGTGACCTAATCAACTCCCAAAGGCCCCTTTTCTTAACACCATGACCTTTTGGTTTAAGTTACAATATATGAATTTTGGAAGGACACACACATTGGAACTATAGAACTGAGTTATGCATAGTTGAATATTTAACCCTTTAATGAGCTGCCAAGTGTTTTACAGTCCCACAAGCAGTGTAGGAGTGTACTAATTGCTCTCTACCCTCACCAGCACTTTGAATGGCCAGTTTCTGCTTTCACTGTTGCTTTTCATTGTTTACATATATTACTAAAAACTTTATTAGCATTATTATTTTAATCATCCCTATCTTACAATGGTTTTAATTTGCTTTTTGTGATAACTAGTGATATTAACTTCTCATGTGGTTATTTGCCATTTGTAACTTTCTTATGTCTTCTTTTATAAAGGGTCAATTTACTTTTGCTCATTTTTAATTCAACTGTTTGCCTTATTATAGAGGCATTAAAATTCCTTATTCTGATTCCAAGTCATCTACATGATGTATGTATTTCAAGTTGCAAATAAATTCTTCTAGTATATGATTGGCTTTTCTTTAAGGATGCCTTTGAGTACCACATTTTTTAAAGTAACTTTAATGAAGCATAATTTATTCATTTGTAAAAGATGATTCATGTGTTTTGTATTGTGAGTAAGAAAGCTTTTCCTATGCCAATGTGGAAAAGAAACAAACAAACAACAACAACAAAAAACTCCCACTCTTCTAAAAATTATATACTTGTAAGTTTTACATTTAAGCCTATGATCCCTATTACATTAATGTTTTGTTTATGATGTGAGATAAGGGTCTGTGTTCATGTTGGATCAGCACCCTTTGTTGAATACAATTTCTTTTCCCCACTGAAATACCTTTGCACTTTTGTCAAAATTAATTGGCAATATAATGTGTGAGTTTAATTCTGGACTCTTTTTTGTTCTACTTACGTATTATGAATATCATTTCACCAAGTAACAAACTGTCTTGATAACTGTACTTTATATGGTGTCTTGAAATCAAGCAATGTAAGGCCTCCAAATTTGTTCATCATTGAAAAAATTCCCTTTGATTTTTTTGGTAGCATGCATTTCCTTGTAAATTTAGAACACTGTTGTAAATTTCCACACACACACACACACACACACACACACATCTCAGCAAATTTTAAAATTGGAATTGTACTGAATTTGCAGATAGATCACTTTGCAAAGAGTTATCATCTTAAAAATATGAATTCCTCCCATCGGAGAATATAGTATGAATTTCCTATTTCGGTTTCTTTAACTTCTCTCATAAAATTGTTAACAGTTCTTAGTTTAGAGGTCTTAGACGTCTTCATTAAATTTATTGTTAAGCACTTTGTATTCTTGGCTCTGACACAAAAATAGAAAGATATACAGATAGATTTTGTTTTCCAACAGTTTGTTGCCAATATGTAATTGATTTTTAAAATAGTTTTACCGTTTATGTTGTCACTTTGGTAAGTTCATCTTAGTTCTAGAAGTTTTGCTGATATTCTCATTTGCACATAAGGACATCTGCACTTATTCCATTCCAATTTTTATTAAATTTATTTTTCTTCTTTGCTGTAATGTGATTACTAAGACTTCCAATAAAATGTTTAAAACAGGAGCTATTATTTTCTTCCTGGTCTTAGGGAGAAACAACTCAGTGTTTCACCAGTTAAGAATAATATTAACTGGATTTCTTTTAGAAAATGGCCTATATCAGCCTGAGGAAATACGATCTATAGTGTTTTGAGTTTTATGTTTAATAGCAGTAAAGTGACTTTTATGTGTTTATTTAAATGATCTTTTATTTTATATAATTTCCTCTTCTATTTTGTTAATATCATTAACTACATTGATTCATTCTCAAATTTTAAACCACGCTGAATTTGTTGGATTAATCCCACTTTGTCATATAGATTTTATTTAATGTATTGTTAGAATCAATTTGGTAAGACTAAATTAAGGTATACTGCATCTATATCCATGAGAAATATCAGTCTATAATTTTCTCCTCCTCTTTCTTCTTCTCTTCTTTTGCCTCTTTTTGCTATTCTTCTCTTTCTCATTTTCCTTTTCTTTCCTTTCATTTCTTTCCATTCGTTTTGTTAATATTTTGTCCGTGTTTGTATTAAAGTTACATTGGCCTACCAAAATAAGTTGCATTGTGTTTCATCCAATTTATTTTATACATTTTTTTTTGTAAAATTGCTGTTATTTTTCTACTTTAATGTTTGATACAATTCATTAGTGTAATCATTAGGGCCTGGAATTTACTCTGGGGACAATTTTAACCAATTTAATTCCTTTAATGGATATATGGCAACTCAAATGTGTATGTATGTGTTTGTGTTTTCTTTAGTTCTCATACAATTAGAGTATCCTTTTGTTCAGTTATTTCCTTTCTTTTCCAGATTCCTCTGGATAGAAAGATAGAAGGGTTTTCATAACAACCTTAGCCACCCATGCCTGTGTTAGTCCTTGATTGCAGAAAACACTTGGAAAAGTTGAAAGAAAAAGTGAGAAATTCAAATAATGCATGAGTCATTGTATCAGATATTGCCTCTCTACCACAATATTAATATAATTGTTTATGTATCAGAGCCTAACTTTTCTTTCTTTCTCTATTTTATTTTTTTCTTTTTTTAATATATTGTCCAGAGTGTAAATCAACAGACTAAATGGGCTGTGAGGAATCTGTATCACTGTAATACCACTGGAACTCCTGGAGGTAATTCAAAAGTACCAAGACTATGTTCACACTCAAATTTAGATGCATTCCACATCCTTTCGTCAAATGCAACTAAAATGAAATTTATGTGCACAGTGAGGGACATGGCTAAACATTAGCATAAATTTGCTGATTAATTTATCTCTAGAACTTTCAATCATTTAATTGTATCTGTTTGTCCTTATGCTTCATAATAATTCAGAAACAAGACATCTTTTACTGCAGTCCTTTCTTATTTTTAACTTGGTTTCTCTACCATCTTGGAGTCTCAGTAATCGTCTCTATATTGTAATCCTGAGTTTCACATAAGCAATTTCTTGGATATTACTTTGTGTCACATCTGAATGGAAGTCTATTTTCTTCCTAGAACATGACCTACTTGGATCTTCCCACTTGAATCCAGTTCAGAAAATAAAGTTACTGTGTTATATCCTAACTCTAGCAGGACAGTATTATTGTGTGTTATTATTACTATGATTTTCCATGTTTATTTTAACATAACTAAGATGGAGAATCAATATTCCAGGTCAACTGTATGGTTGCAATGATGAGAAAACCAGAGCCCATTCATTTTAGCATGAGTAAGCAAAAGAAAAGTATAACTCCTTTAACTTTAAATTTTTTTCAGTATATTTTACTGTATATTTCTCAATGGAATTAATCTAGACAACTCTGTTGCCTCTAAAACATGCAGCTCTCCATGAAATTATTTCCAAAAAACTCAAATTATGTCTACATCATCTTTCTGAAGCAAAATAGTGGTTCCTCAAAAACCTAGACAATTTATTTGTCTCATTGTATATTCATTGTTCCTGTATTTACTTTTGGGTTAAAATTATTGTCTTAATTCATGTTTACAAGATCTTGATATTTATATGTAGATTTCATGTCCCTTGATAGACTTTGCTGACTCCAGTTCATAAAATTTGAGTTATTTTAATCCCATTTCATTAGTCAGACTACTCACTCAATCTCTCATGTTGTTGTTTGGTTGAGCTCCCCCCACTTTTTTTCATCTATATCTACAGATTGGAATGTCTACAACTGAATGTATTCTAAGACGTGAATTCATAACAAACAAGGCAAAGGCACATCATTATTTTTATGCTTCTCTAAAAGTGTTGTTTTCTTACTTTCAACAAATACTGCACAAATAAAAAAGTTCAGCTATATTAATTATTCTTCAACATTTTACTATTATGATGAATTATATAGAGTGCCATACTTGTACAACACGAAGTTTTATTTTTATATATATTTTTTCCATACTGTTGTCTATTTGGTGAACTTCTCAGTATTGTTTGAGTCCTCCAATTCATACTTCTGAAATTAAGTCAGATGCCTAAATTTTAAAATACCTATTGTTTCAAGACTATATTAAAAGTTTCACCTCCCTCTTTTTAGTATCAATAATATTAATTCACTGTTTATATGCATAGCTTTAAAATCACAAGAAATAGAAGTAACGACTATTGTTAAAATCATTAGTTGTAACAGTCATAAGGAAGTTACAGAATGGATGAAAACAGTGTGGAATAAATTCCTTTTTTAAAAAAATGAGAGTTCTTTATCTGGGTGAATTTTATTTTCTAAAAAAATTTACCTTGTAAAAATTAATTAACCTTAAATATGCCAAATCTTAAGTATATAATAATGACATTGAGGTTTTGTGTGTGTGTGTATGGAAGTTTATTCATGTAAATCTTTTTAAAAATTAATATGTAGTTCATGACAAAGAATAAATGACACTTGGGCTTAATATCCGAGCATGCTTCAGGGCTCCTGTATGTTAAGTTGATATCAATTATAAATAATTCTGCCCGTTGAGATCAGGACTATCTCAGACATTCCATTTAATATTTAGGTCTGATCAGTTTATTTGAATGTGCTGTTAAATAGGTAGTTGATGGATTTTTATAGCCCTGGTAATATATAAAACCAATTAAAGTTTTTATTTGAAAATAAAAAGTTCACCTCTGTTAATAAGTCAAACATTTTATCAGCCAACAAAGAAAAACAATTCTAACAGAAAACAAAAACTATGTTCTGTATAGATTGGGTCTATAAAAATTATGTCTCAAAAATCAAACATTAATGAAATCAAAGTACTCAGGAAAAATCAGAAATATTCATATGAAGAAAGCCCATTATACTTATCACTCTCGGAAAGGTCCATACAGAGGTTGGGTTTGATGAGGAATTAACAAATGAAAAGAGAGATCATCACCAGGTAATGTCACCTGTCTAGACCCAACATCATTAAGAATGACATTCAAGGCCAGTTAGAAGTACACTTTGGGAGGCCCAGGCAGGCAGATCATCGGAGGTCAGAAGTTGGAAACCAGCCTGACCAACATGTTGAAACCCCGTCTCTACTAAAAAGACAAAAAACATAATAATAATAATAATTAGCTGGGTGTGGTGATTCACACCTGTAATCCCAGCTACTTGGGAGACTGAGACAAGAGAATCACTTGAACCTGGGAGGCAGAGGTTGCAGTGAGTGGAGATCACACTACTGCACTCCAGCCTGGGCAACAAGAGTGAAACTCCATCCCCCAAAAATAAAAAGTACACGTGGGGATATTCTGAGTTACACAATTTTTAATTTTCATTGCAATCTCTCATATCACACTATATATCACACACTATATATATAAAAAGAGAAATTTATATACAGTGTGATTATATATACATATTAAAAATGTGTGTACACACACACACACACACACACACACACACACACAACTAAGCCATCAACTAATACTGAGAGAAAACCTAATACTAAAATCTAATAATAAAAAGCAGATATACCTGAAATGAGAAAAACCATTTTCTGGCTCTTCCATATGGAATCCTAAAGCTCTGTGTCATGAAATTGGCTGTGTGAAAGAAGTTAATTCCATATTACCCTTGTGGATACAGCCATATTTAGAGTCCTATAGGAAATAAACACATTTCCAAAACCTCTAGGATGTGTGGTACTTTTCTTTAAAAAAATAAAGGACACAAGAAGACTGAAGAAAAACAGGATTTTGGCAATGCTGGAACTCCAATTTAAGAAACCCACAATTCTCCAATTCTCCCAGCAGTAAATTAAATGTCCCTTTGTCCTGAGAAGTTTCCATGGCCCTTGAAAATCACTGATGCTTTCATCTAATAAATTTATGCATCCTGTTATAATAGGGTTATATTGTTAAAACTGTATAGATTTATACAGTTTTAACACTTACAATTACATGAAAATCATTTACAATTTAACCATTTAACAGACTAATCATTTACAATTAACCATTTAACAGACTAATCATTTACAATTACATGAAAATCAGTGATTAACAATACACTCCCCTACAATACACTTATAGAGAATCATTAAAAATTTGCTTCACAATTCAAATACTCAAAAACCTTTTGCATTCTTCAGAGAATTAACACTACTGTTTAGCTGCTGTTTATAGTGCAATATCACTGTCCACCCTGCAGTGTCCTTAGATATTACTGTAATTTTTAGCAGTAAAGGGATATTTACAATATGCAGAAAAACTCAGTTTTTCGGAATACTTAAGAAATTTTATCTGAGTTTGTATATTGCAGACTCAGACGGTAATATCATAATCTCAGCTAATGGCTTTTATTTTTCTCTTCTTTTTTGTCTCCATCGAAAGCATACTCATTTGTGAGTGCATCTAATTTGGCATTCCCTATTTGTGACATTGTACTCTAACCTGGCTAGGATTTAAAGAAAATCTATTCTGCCTTCTGTATGACTCAAAGTTATAATGTGACATTTCTCTCAAAAAATGTATATTTTCCATTTTCCCTGTGCTCTAAAATCAAAGATGTGCCCTTACATTAAAAAAAAAAAAAAAAAAAAAAGGTAGGAAAAAAAGCTATGTCCAAGATTGCATACACATATTGATGGCAGCGATGGGCCGTCCGGAGTGGCCACCGTCATTGCTTGGCTGCAGCGGGGAGGAGTGAGCAGTGGTGGCAGAAGCAGCAGTGGCTGCCGTGGCACCCCTGTGCCCTGTGTCCTGTGTGTTCCACGTTCTCAAGGCAGATGACTGCACTGCCCTCACCTTCACGTGATCTTGGGGTACCCACCCAGAGCCTCCACTGCTCCAGACCTTGGCCCCATGTCACTGCTCTCACCGCCCCCACTGTGGAGAGAGCAAGGGGAGGCAATGGTCAGTCCCCGGCACCTCCCTCTGGGAGTCCCCTAGAACCTACCGCCCCAGGGGTCAGCCATGATGGAGCCTGGCAGAGCGACCCACCAGAAAGGGAGCAAAGCCATTGGGCAGAAAGAAGCCCAGACTTAAAGTTGGGCCTGAGGTGGTGCTGCACTTGCACATTGAGGCCCAGGGGGCAGAGCTAGGGATCATGGGGTGGGGAGTGGGAGTGGAGCCCCCTTCAGGGACCTAGCTAGCAGCACAGCCACTGCTCACACCCAGATGAGGGTGCCAGGTTCCTGGGCCTTGGGAGAAGGCTCTGCACAGTGACTTCTGGGACCACATCCCCAGAATCCTCTCCGCATTGAGGTAATGGCTGGGCCTGACACTCCTGAAGGCCAGGCTTGGGGCCCCATCCGTTCCTGGAGGTTCCCCGTCAGGGCAGTGAGCCAGGTGATGGAGAACCCCAAGCCACCCTAGAGGCTGAGGCCACAGGACAGGGGGCAGCTTGCTGCAACATTGCCCCTGCCCAGGAGGCCAGCCTGGGCCCAGTGAGGACCCAGTGAGGACCTAGAGCCCATGCCCCAGGCTGCAAGGAGGAGTGGCCAGGGCTGCATTCTCCATGGAGCTGGCAGGAGCCAGGGACAAACAGGAGCCCTGCCCCTTCTGAGTGGGCTGGATGGTAGCTCCCCAGGTCCAGCTGCAGCATCCTTCTGGGGTTCCACACCCAGTCATCTCTGTGCTCTTGAGGGCCTGGAAATGCTCCTTGCCCTTTGCTCAGAACAGGATCAAAGGTGCCTGCTCCCACTGTATGGCTTCTGCCCACTGATAACACTCACTATGATCTCAGAGTGGCTCTGAGCCACCCCTTGGCACTGTCACAGCTGACTGGGTGTTTACATGCTCAGGGCATTGCTGACACCCAGCCCTCTGCTGCCTCAGTCCCCTCTGGATTTGGGTTTCTGACAAACAGGGGAGGGAGGCCAAAGTGATGATGAGGACAGCCTGGCGCTGGCCTGCTGGTGCCCCTTGGCATGAAAAACTTGGGCTTCATGAACAGCAGAAGAAGGCAGACAGGCTTCTGGGCAGAAGGGGGCAGGTCCCTAGTGAGCTGCACCTTCAAGCTGAAGAGGGCCTGGGCCACCAGTCCCACAGACCAGAAGGGAACTTGTGCTTTTCCCTGGGCCCACCCATGGCCACCCATGGCCACCCATTAACCAATCAACATGCACTTCTTCCCTGTGAGGCCCATAAAAGCTTTGGACTCTGAGGCCCATAAAGACCTAGACACAGCCAGACTAAAAAGTGGATGGAGAGGGTAGAGAGAGGATGGAGAGACAATGGGGGATAAAATGGGACAACCATCTGCAAAGAGGAACTACTCGTTTCTGAGGGCTGGACACTTGTCAGGATGACTTGCCTAGCAGAGAGATACCCTCTCTGCTGAGAGCTGAAGAGACCATGGGATCACCAGCTGCAGACAGTAGCTACCCTCTATGCCAAGAGCTGAACAGTCATCATGACACCATGACTATGGAGAGGAGGTGCACACTGAGGCTATCCTCTGAGCTGTTCTATTGCTCAAGAAAGCTCCTGTTCATCTTGCTCACCTTCCACTGCTCTGCTTACCTCATCATTCCAGGGTGCAGGACAAGGACCAAGGACCTGCCAAATGGCCAGGCTGAGAGGTGAAATACAAACAGGGCTGAAACACACCCATTGCTCACCAGGTTTCAGGCAACATGGAGGAGAGTGAGAGAAGAAAAGAAGGAGAAAAGAGCTATGGCCCTTTGAGGAGTGCAGACCTGGGAGCTCCCCTGTCAAGGCTGGGATTCCTCCTTTTGAGCCCTTCATTCCTGGAGTCTCCCAAGCTTCCAGCCAGCACTGCAAACTGTGGAAGCTGCTTGCAGTATGCCTGGTCCAGCCGCAGCCTCACAGTGAGCTGACACCTGGGCTTGCACTTGGAGCTACATGCCCCACTGCAGCTGCTGGTGTGCCTTACTGTGCACACTGGCTGGACCCTACACTGGCTTGCTCACACACCCTCAGACACTCTGCTCCAGTCTCTTAAGAGGTGTGGGATACAGGCCAGTAACATGAGCTGAGCTCAGCCTGCCAGGCTGAGTAGGCTTAGCAGGCCTGAAGAAAACTTGGGCAAAAGAAGTTTCCGGTCAGAAAATCAACACCACCAGTGATCCCGTAACAATATTTTACATCAGATGATAACTTTTTTTTTTTTTTTTTTTTTGAGACCGAGTCTTACTCTGTGGCCATGCTAGAGTGTAGTGGGGCAATCTTGGCTTACTGCAACCTCCACCTCCCAGGTTCAACGGATTTCCCTGCCTCAGCCTCCCGAATAGCTGGGACTATAGGAGCGTGCCATCACTCCCAGCTAATCTTTGTATTTTTAGTAGAGATGGGATTTCACTCTGTTGACCAGACTGCTCTTGAACTTCTGATCTCATGATCTGCCCACCTTGGCCTCCCAAAGTGCTGAGATTACAGGTGTGAGCCACCGCACCTGGCCAATAATGTTTTTTAAAGTTCCAAATATTTCTGTTATGAACCACTGCGTGAATTCAATTCTTTCGAATTTTTATTTTCAATTCCTTCTCTGTCTATTCTTTAGCCTAACAGCCTCTATAATCCTTTCTCTCACTCCTTCTTTTTCTTTTCTTTCCTTCTCTTTTTTATTTCCATCTTCCATCTCTCCTTCACACCCTTTCCCTCTCACTCTCCTTTTTCCTGCCCTCTCTTCCTTCCTTCCTTCTTCTTCCTCCTATCCTTTTCTTACCTCCTCCCTCTTCCCACTCTGCAACTTCATTTCTCCTTTATTTTTTCTTCATTGTTTTCTCTCTTCCTCTCTTCTTTTCTTTTCTTTTTTTTAATTGTTTATTTCCATAGGTTTTTGAGGAACAGGTAGTATTCGGTGACATGAGTAAGTTCCTTAGTGGATATTTGTGAGATTTTGGTGCACCCATCACCCAAGCAGTATACACTGAACCCAATTTGTGGTCTTTTATCCCTCACCTGCCCCTACTCTTTCTCCTGAGTCCCCAAAGTCCACTGTATCATTTTTATGTCTATGCATTCTCATATCTTAGCTCCCACTCATGAGTGATAACACACAATGTTTGATTTTCCTTTCCTGAGTTGCTTCACTTAGAAGAGTCTCCAGTTCCATCCAGGATGCCATTAATTTATTCCTTTTTGTGGCTAAGTAATATTCCATCACATACATACATACATATATACAAGTATATATTATATATCCTTATATATAATATATATACATGTATATATTATATATCCTTATATATCATATATATATATACATATAAATATATATACATATATAATATACATATAAATATATAATATGTAAATAATATATATATTTTTATATATATTTGTAGTCTTTTATCCCTCACCCCATCCCACCCTTTCCTCTGAGTCCCCAAATTCCACAGTATCATTCTTATGTCTATGCATCCTCATATCTTAGCTCCCACTCATGAGTGATAACTCATG
This sequence comes from Alouatta palliata, assembly GCA_004027835.1. Taxonomy (NCBI): domain Eukaryota; kingdom Metazoa; phylum Chordata; class Mammalia; order Primates; family Atelidae; genus Alouatta; species Alouatta palliata. Next base: position 7,334 of record PVKV010005045.1, on the reverse strand, counting down.
ATGGAATTATTTATATATATAATATGTGTGTGTGTGTGTGTGTGTGTGTGTGTATCTAAATTTATTTATCCACTAATTGATTGATGGGCATTTGAACTTGTTCCATATTTTGAAACTGTGAATTGTGCTACTATAAACATGGATATACAAAGTGTCCTTTTCATATAATGACTTTTTTTTTCCTCTGGGTACATAATCAGTAGTGGGATTGCTGGATCAAATGGTAGGAGCGGGATAGTGGGATTGCTGGACCAAATGATAGTTCTACTTTTAGTTCTTTCAGGAATCTCCACACTACTTTTCATAGTGGCAGTACTAGTTTACATTCCCACCGGCAGTGTAGAAGTGTTCCCTTTTCACTGCATCCACACTGGCATCTATTATTTTTTGAACTACTGATAATAACCACTCTTGCTGGAGTAATGTGGTATTGCACTGTGGTTTTGATTTGATCATTAGTGATATCGAGCATTTTTTTTCATAGATTTGTTGGTCATTTGTATATTTTCTTTTGAGAAATATCTATTATCCCACTTTTTTATGGAATTATTTGTTTTCTTCTTGTTAATTTGAGTTCATTGTAGGTTCTGGATATTCTTTGCCAGATGTATAGATTCTGAGTATATTCCCCCACTCTGTGGTTTGTCTGTTTACTCTGCTGACTGATACTTTGCTGTGCAAAGCTCTTTAGTTTAATTAAGTCTTAGCTATTTATATTAGTTGTTGTTGCATTTGCTTTTGGGTTCTTGGTCATAAAATCTTTGCCTAAGCCAATGTCTACAAGGGTTTTTCTAAAGTTACATAGAATTTGTATAGTTTCGGGTCTTAAATTTAAGAATTTAATATATCTTAAGTTGATTTTTGTATAAGGTGAGAGATAAGCATCCAGTTTCATTCTTTTATATGTGACTTGCCAATTATCCCAGTACCATTTGTTGAATAGGGTGTCCTTTCCTCACTTTATGTTTTTGTTCGCTTTGTCAAAGATCAGTTGACTGTAAGTATTTGGGTTTATTTCTGGGTTCTCTATCCTGTTCTATTGGTCTATGTGCCTGTTTTTACACCAGTAGCATGCTGTTTTGGTGACTATGTCCTTATAGTACAGTTTTAAGTCAGATCATGCCATGCCTCCAGATTTGATTTGTTCTGTTTGCTTAGTCTTGCTTCGATTGCGCAAGCACTTTTTTGGTTCCACACATTTTTAGGATTGTTTTTTCTAGTTCTGTGAAGAATGGTGGTGGTGTTTTGAATTGTATAGAATTTGTAGATTGCTTTTGGCAGTATACTCATTTTCACAGTATTGATTCTACCAATCCAGGAGCATGAGATGTTTTTTCACTTGTTTGTGTCATTAATTTCTTTTAGTAGTGTTTTGTACTTTTCTTTGCAGAGGTCTTTCATGTCCTTGGTTAGGTGTATTCCCAAGTATTTCTTTCTTTCTTTCTTTCTTTCTTTTTTTTTTTTTTGGGAACTATTCTAAAAGGGGTTGAGTTCTTTATTATTCTCAGCTTGGTCACTGTTGGTATAGGAGAGCTACTGATCTGTGTACATTAATTTTGTATCCTGAAAACTTGCTGAATTCATTTTACAGTTCTAGGAGCTTTTTGGAGTTTTTAGGGTTTACTAGTTATACAATCATATCATTAGCAAACAGTGACAACTTGACTTTCTCTTTACCAATTAGGATGCCCTTTATTTTTTTATCTTGTCTGATTGCTGCAGCTAGGACTTCCAGTACTACCCAGTGGTGACAGTGAGCATCCTTGTCTTGTTCTAGTCCTCAGAGAGAATGCTTTCAACTTTTTCTTGTTCAGTATTATGTTTGCTGTGAATTTCTCATAGATGGCTTTTGTTAATTTGAGGTATGTCCTTTGTATGCCAATTTTGATGACAATTTTAATCATAAAGGTATGCTAAATTTTGTCAAATGCTTTTTTTTCTGTGTTTACTGAGATTATCAGTAAGACACGATCACGTGACTTTCGTTTTTAATTTTGTTTATGTGGCGTAGCAAATTTATTGACTTATATATATTAAACCATCCCTGCATCCCTGGTATGAAACTCACTTGATCATGGTGGATTATCTTTTTCATATGCTGTTGGATTCAGTTAGCTAATATTTTGTTAAGAATTCTTGCATCTAAGTTAATCAGGGATATTGGTATGTAGTTTTGTTGTTGTTGTTGTTATGTTCTGTCCTGGTTTTGGTATTAGGGTGATACCAGCTTCATGGAATGATTTAGGGAGGACTTCCTCTTTTTTTATCTTGTGGCATGGTGTCGATAGCATTGATACCAGTTCTTTTTGAATGTCTGTAGAATTCTGCTGTGAATCCGTCTGGTCCTGGGCAATTTTTGTTGGCAATATTTTTATTATTATTTCAATGCTTTTGCTTGTTATTGGTCAATTTAGGATTTCTAATTATTTCTGATTTAAGACAGAAGGGTTTCGTATTTCCAGGGATTTATGCATCTGCTTTAGGTTTTCTAGTTTATGCGCACATAGCTGTTCATAGTAGCTTTAAAAGATCTTTTGTATTTCTGTGGAATCAGTTGTACTATCTCATTTCATTTCTAATTGAGCTTATTTGGATCTTCTTCTTCTTTTCTTGGTTAATCTTGCTATTGATATTTGATTTTAATTTTCTTTTTCAAAGAACCAGCTTTTTATTTTAATTATATTTTGTATTTTTTTGTTGTTGTTTTCAAATTTCATTTGGTTCTACTCTGATCTTGATTATTTATTTTATTCTGCTGAGTTTGGGTTTGGTTTGTTCTTGTTCCTCTAGTTCCTTGAGATATGACCTAAGGTTGTGCTCTTTCCAACGTTTTGGTGTAGGCATTTAGTATATGAACTTTCCTCTTAGCACTACCTTTGCTGCGTCCCAGAGGTTTTAATAGGTTTGTCACTATTATCACTCAGTTTAAAGAATTTCTAATATCTACCTTGATTTCATTGTTAACCCAATGATCATTCAGGACCAGGCTATTTAATTTGCATAGTTTTGGAAGTTCCTTCGAGTTCATTTTCAATTTTATTCCATTTGGTCTGAGAGAGTGTTTGATATTATTTCAATTTTCTTAAATTTATTAAGACTTGTTTTGTGACCTATCATATGGTCTATCATGGAGAAAGTCACATTCACTGATGAGTAGAATGTGTATTCTGTGATTGTTGTGTAAAATGTTCTGTAAATATATGATAAGCCCATTTGTTCTAGGTATAGTTTTAATCCATTGTTACTTTGTTGACTTTTTGTCTTGATGACCTATCTAGTGCTATCAGTGGAGCACTGAAGTCCTCCACTATATTGTGCTATTGTCTATATAATTTCTTAGATCTAGCAATAATTTTTTTTATAAACTTCAGAGCTCCAGTGTTTGGTGCATATATATTTAGGTTTGTGATATTTTCCTGTTGGACAAGGGCTTTTACCATTATATAATGTCCTCTTTGTCTTTTTTAACTGATATTTCTTTAAAGTTTGTTTAGTTTGATATAAGAAGAGTGATTCTTGCTCACTTTTGGTGTCCATTTACATGGAATGTCTTTTTCCACCCCTTTACCTGAGTCTATGTGAGTCCTTATATGTTAGATGAGTCTCTTGAAGATCGCAAATACTTGGTTAGTGAATTCTTATCCGTTCTGTAATTCTGTATCTTTTAAGTGGAGTATTTAGGCCATTTACATTCAATTTTAATATTAAGATATAGGTACTATTCCATTCATTATGCTATTTGTTGCCTAAATATATCGTCATTTCTTTTATTTATTTTTGTTTTATAGGTCCTGTGAGATTCATGTTTTAAAGAGTTCCTCTGTTGATGTGTTTCCAGGATTTGTTTAAAGATTTAGAGCTCCTTTTAGCAGTTACTGTGGTGCTGGCTTGGTAGTGGTGAATTATCTCAGCATGTTTGTCTGAAAAAGACAGTATCTTAAGCTTCCTTTATGAAGCATAGTTTTGCTGGATGCAAAATTCTTGGCTGATAATTGTTTTGCTTAAGGAGGCTGAAGATAGGGATCCGATTCCTTCTAGCTTGTAGGGTTTCTGCTGAGAAATCTGTTGTTAATCTGACAGGTTTTTCTTTTTAGGTTATCTGGTGCTTTTGCCTCACAGCTGTTAAGCTCTGTCCTTTGTCATTACTTTTTATAACCTGATGACTATGTACCTAAGTGATTATCTTTTTGCAATAAATTTTTCGAGTATTCTTTGAGCTTCTTGTATTTGGATGTCTAGATCTCTAGATCTTGGGGGTGTCAGCACAGAGTCCTGTGATGTGAACCATCTTCAGGTCTCTCAGCCATAAATACCAGCACCTGCTCTGCTGGAGGTAGCAGGGAAGTAAAATGGACTTTGTGAGGGTCCTTAGTAGTAGTTGTTTAATGCACTAGTTTTGCTCTGGTTGGCCTCCTACCAGGAGGTGACACTTTCAAGAGAGCATCAGCTGTGGCAGTATAGGCAAGGCCCTAGAACTTCCAAGAGAATATGACCTTTGTCTTCAGCTACCAGGGTCAGTAGGGAAGGACTATCAGGTAGGGCAGTGATAGGCATGTCTGAGCTCAGACTCTCCTTGGGTGGGACTTGCTGTGGCTGCTATGAAGGGTGAGGGTGTGGTACCCAGGTCAATGAAGTTATATTCCCAGAAGGATTATATTACGGCTGCCTCTGCTGTGTCATGCAGGTTGTCAGGGTAGTGGAAGAAAGCAGTAATTACAGGCCTCACCCAGCTCCCACATAACCCCAAAGGCCAGCCTCACTCACACAGTGGCTACCTCAATAGTACCAAGTTTGCTTCCAGGCAGTGGGTAAGCAGGGCTGAGAACTTGTTCCATGCTACTAGCCTCCTGGCTGAGGGAGGAAACAGGGCTTTTGCTTTTGTGCCTCCCTCACTCCTCCCCACTCCTGCATTAAGTCTATATATCAGATTCATGTCCTCTCAAGTACTGGCCAGGAGTTTTGCATTCAGTTGGAATTGTTACAAAATTCAGCTGGAGGTTTCCTTCTCCTTGTGATCTTTTCCCAGTTCCTCTGCAGCCCTCCCCAGTGACTTCCAAGACAAGTCAGAAATGGCTTCCCTGGGGACCCAGAGATTCCACAGGGCTTTTCCTGTTGCTTCTTCTGCCCCTGTATTTTACTTGGCTCTCTAAATTGTCTCAGCTCCAGGTAATGTCAAATTCTTCTCCTGTAATCTGGACCTTCAGATTCCCTAGTGATGGTGTGTGTTTGGGGGAGGATGACCCCTCTTTCTCTCTCATTTTCACAGTTTGGGCAAACCATATTTGGATGGTCTCCCAGGTCCTGCAGGAGCAATTCACTTCCTTCAGTGGGTATGTGGATTTTCTTGGCTTTCCTGGTATATTCTTACAGTCGTTCTTGGAGCAAAAGTTCTGATACAAGTCTTCACATGCTGCTTTTTCCATCTGAGTTTTTTCTTCTTTTCTTGCTTCCTTTCTGTTCCATTATTTTTTTTCTCTTTTTTAAGTTGCAAGTACAGACAGAACTCTACCTTTGCTAGGTTCTTTAGAGATATTAATTTCAGAAATTTCATTTGCTACTTTATCTGGGTGATGATGTGTGTGTGTTTGTATGTGCAATTTTTTTTTCAATTAGAAAAAAACGTTCACAGGAAGTGACTGCCTTAGTTATTTGAGGTTTATTAGTCATTCCTTTTTTTAAAAAAAACTAGACGGCCATGTATTGCTTATGGCAAAGTATCTTACTGATAGTCAAAAATCTAGTTCAATGAGGTACATCTGTTTGAAAATAAGTTTCTGAATTTACAAAGCATTTGAAATTTAATTTAAATGCATTTTTGTTCTCAAAAGAATTTTGATTAGTTTTAGAATTTCAATAAATACAACAACAGATGTATTTTAGAAGCAGGAGATAAATCTACATAAATTCAAAAAAGCAAAGTCCTTTGAAATTCCATTGGCTTATTTTTGTTTTCCCCTTTCGTCAGCATTTTACCAGCACTGTACAAAAATATACAGATGTTGAAACTGTGCATAAGTCCTAATATTTAAGGAACAGATGGCTAAGTAAATGTGATCATTTTCTTTGTGTGTGTGTGTCTCACTCTCTATATATATATATGTTTTTATACATATAAACTGTCTTATCGGTAAACACACATTTACTCAGCAGCATATCTATTGCATTAGTTGCTTTTTATCATATTAAAAATTATCAGAATGTTCATAGATTACCTGACTATCTCATCTCAATAGTGACATAGCGATGCCAACAATGATGCTAGAGAGAGAGAAACAGAAATTTGCGGATTATTAAAATGGGGCCTTCTGAGAATAATGGAAAAACTATTCTCCCTACCATCATTTTTTCCCTCAGTTTCCCCCAACAAACTTTCATTCACCCTCCACCAACCCCTTCAACCTGGGGTGATGCAAAACTGAAAGATATAAAAAGGAATTTGAAAATAACTAAAGAAATTGAAGAAGCTGAATGGACTATTTTTTTTGTCTTTATTTTTAGTTACATTTTAACTAATATACTAATGTATATCTAAAGATGTAACATGATCTTATATTTAGTTACATGCAGTTACATTAAGTCTGATGTATAAAGTTGGAAGAAAACATAGGAATATTGGTTGCCGCCAATTCCCATAGAAGGAATTAGAAAGGTTTCCTCCAAAGTCATCCATGTCTTTCTTTTGCAGATATTTCTATTATTGTTCTCTCAAATCATATTCCTCTAGGATGTTTAGCTTTTTTATTTTGTTCACTTCCCCCAAATGAGATTTGCAAACATGTGACACCATACATGGGCAGTATGATTCACAGATTTTCTTCTATACATTGTTCTAATAAAAATAGTATTTATTTTATTAACATGTGAAGTAGTATTCAGCTCACTGAGTTTTTTTTCCTAGAAACAACTTTAAAATGTGCTGCTGAAACAACAACAACAACACAAATGCTTATACTTAAAAGCAATTGAATGATATAATTATGCTAAGGTTAGGAAATTAATAACATGGGATGGAATGATAGAAATAATTGGGAGAATTTAAGGGAATTAAACCCTAAAGGTTTTTTTAGGAAATCTTATTTATCTTAAATTGCCAAAGTTAACTCAATGCTGTATAACATACAACATATTTTGTATACTTTTATAAGTAAGCAATACTAAAATTCAATATCTACCATTATAAGGTAAATTGTCAAGAAAATTTGAGTAAATAATATTATTTGACTATTTCTGCATTTAAATACTATTTGGTTAATTATAAAAATACATACTCAAATTGTCTATTTACATTTTTATTAATTGGTTAATTTTTAAGGCATTAAAATATATTTTTCACA
>PVKV010005044.1:0-120269 GCA_004027835.1 Alouatta palliata | reverse complement strand
CTGAGTCTTTGCTTTCCCTGATTTCTTGATTTGATCTTGAAAGGTGGGCAAGGCTCCCGCTGACTCTCCCCCACTCCCCATCTTACTGATTTAATTTAATTTTTCACTCCCCAGAGTCTAATATGGATTCTGACTCTTAAGTGCTTCCTCTTCCTCACTACCTCCTTTAATACAAATTCAATAAAAAAGGTGAAATGTATTGATGGGATCTCTTCCCAAGTTCGCCCTCCCTCCCTCCAGTCCTCCTTCCCTCCCTCAACAGAAGCATCTCCTCCCCAGTTTGAGTAGATGTTTGGTGTAGTATGGGGAAGTATGGGCGTGAGTCCCTTTCTTTCAGGGCCCTCAAGGGTGTAGGGGTGAGGTTGTGTCTGACACACACACATACACAGACACACAAGCGCAAGATGTGTCAGGTGTTTACTCATCATTGTGGGGGGCTCTGGTTGTAGAAGAAAGTTTGGCAAGGTGGGGTTATACAGGAGAGAGCATACAGGAGAGTTGGAATGGGGCCAGAACGGTTCCAGGGAAAAAGAAAAGGGAGCTGATGGATGGGATCTGTCTGTGGGCCCCTCAAGGCCCTCCAGTACCACTCTCGCCTGCTTCAGGTTCCTCCGACTGATTCAGCTCTGCACGCTCCTCCTCTTCCTCCTGGTTTTCTGGGGCCTTCCTGAGGAGGAAGATTGGGGAGAATGCTGCACGTTGTCATTCCACCCCCCAACCCCGCTTCGCTTGCTGCCTGGAAGCCCTAGGTCTGAGGGGTCTAGCTTTCTCCACTCACCTCTCCTCTCCTCGGCGTCTCCGCCTTTGCCACAAGATGACCCCAATGAGCAGGGCGGCTGTCGCCAGGCCTCCCAGGATCCCCAGGACCAGGGCTAGAGTTCCCAGCCCTGATCCTCCCACAGAGCCTGTAGAGAGACGGGGAAAATTGAGAGCACAGCCCCCACCACTCATGATTCCTTTCTTGTTGACCACCCCCTCAGTCACGTGTGTTGGGGGCTGTCTTCTGCTTCCTTGACTTGATCGAACCCCTCACCTGCAGTTGGCCCCTCCTCGCCTGGTTCTAGAAGACAAAGTTAGATCCAGTCAGAGAGAGGGTTATTTAGTGGGAGCCCCAGTGGAGTCTTTCTCTTTCATTTTTTGTTTATTTTTGAGACGGAGGTTCACTCTTGTCGCCCAGGTTGGAGTGCAGTGGCACAATTTCAACTCACTGCAAACTCTGCCTCCTAGGTTCAAGCGGTTCTCTTGTCTCAGCCTCCCGAGTAGCTGGGATTACAGGCACCCACCAACATGCCCAGCTAATTTTTGTAGTTTTGGTAGAGACGAGGTTTCATCCTGTTGGCCAGGCTGGTCTTCAACTCCTGACCTTAGGTGATCTGCCTGCCTCGGCCTCCCAAAATGCTAGGATTACAGGTGTGAGCCACTACACCTGGCGAAGTCTTTCCCTTTAGTTCAGAGGAAAGAAGGGCGAGGCTTGGCTGCTCTCTTGGAAGAATTTGGGTGGGGCAGGGGAGGCCTGAGTGTGGGTACACGGAGGGAGAAGTGGGGTGGCTCCTGGGGATAAGGCCAGAATGGGGCAGGAAATTAGAGCCTGTGCTCTCCTTCACCCTAGCCCCAGGGTCCATAGAGCTTGGGGAGAGTTCTCACCGATGATGCTGATGCTGACAGCACGGCTTTCCTGGGGACCGTGGCTGGGATGGGTGGCCACACAGCTGTAGGTTCCCTGGTCCTGAGGCCCTATCTCGGGGAGGATCAGCACAGGGCTGGAGGGAAGGGACAAGGGCACACCCTGGTGGGGGAACGGGAGAGGAGACTATTTGAAAACCCTTCTCTTTTTGTCTCCACATCTTCAGATACCCTCTCATCCTCCTCAGCTCCTAGCCTGCCTTTCCCTCGTTAGCCCTCTTCCCTCCCTGTTGCTAGTTATGGTTCACCCTACCTCCTAGCCCCTCTCTCCAGGTCACTCACGTCCTTCATCCATTGGATGTGAGGAGAGGTCTGGGCAGGGACATCACAGGTCAGGGTTACGGTCCCACCAGGAGCTACTGCACCACCTTCTGGCTCCACCACCAATTGGACCTCCGCTGGAGGCACAGGCTCTGGGAGTTGGAAGGGTTATGAGGTGGAGAGTTACACCTGTGAGTGATCCCAGTGACCATGGGCCTGACTCCCTCTTTCCTGGAAGTCTGAGGGCCAGACTTCCAGAATGTGCTCATGTGAGCTTGGAGCCCTCCCCACCTCTGCTCACCCCAGACACGGGGCTGGATGGGGGCTGTGTGCAAGGCCTGGCGTCGGGGAAGGCCTGGGCTGAAGCTACAGGAGAAGCTGAGATGGGCAGCTCCTCCCCGGGCTGGGGTCACCATTAGCTCTGACTGCAGTGTGAAGAGCCCTGTCTCAGGGTGTCTCCTGGTCTGTTCCTTCACAGATACTCCTATGGTGGGAGGATAAGACAAGTTATCCCAGAGTGGGTGTGAGAGCGAGATCACGGAGAAGGCATCTTGGGGGGCACCTTAGGACTCACCCTTCTCATTAGGCACCAGGGGTTTCCCATCCAAGTGCCAGCTAAGAGTCCCTGCAGGGTAGCTTCCCTCTGACACACATGTCCCCACCTGGGGAAAGAGTGGTGACTTCAGAGTCCTTTGAAAATGAGAGATGACACACACCCACACCCACACCCATTCCTCTCCTGTTCACAGGACCGGTTTCTACTTCTTCCGCTACCTTATTGGGAACACCAGCCGTAAGTTCGGAAGCAGGATCTATAATTTCTGGCTTACCAGGAATCTCTGAAGGAGAAAAAATTCAATCAGAGGCTGTAACTGTGAAGGTTCTCAAACTGTGTGTGTGGGAATGGGGCCAGCGGAAGTCAGAGGCCCTCATGGGCCAAGGCTGGGGTTGAAGGCTTTTTCTTAGGTAAGACAGGGGCCTTGGAGAAGGCCCTGGAATCCTTACGGTAGACACGGACTTGGTAGTTGGACTTGGTCTCCTTTCCATTCCTGTTCATTGCCCGGCACCGGAAAATCCCCTCATCCTGAATCCCAACAGCTGGAAGGAAGAGGGAGCCGTTGGGAAGGATGCGAGCCACACTATCCCAGGGGCCTCCCTGGGGAGACAGGACCTTCCAAGCTTCTGTCCGGCCTGTGTTCTGGAAGCAGAGAAGCGGGGCCTAAACAGTGCAAGGCCTTCAGGGAAGGACTGTGAGGCAGGGCGACGAGGATGCAAATCATTGCTGGTCTCCCTGGAAGTTGGGAGGCTGCAGCAGGAGCCCTGCTTACCAGTTTCCATTCCAGCTGCTGGGATGGTTTCTTGGGGGCCCCCTTACACTTCAGCACCAGTGGTTTGCCGATCCGGGCTGTGATGTTTTGAGCACCTACTACTGCTCCTGGGAGACAGCACCGTGGTAGGGGGGCAGGAAGGGAGAGGAGGGCTGATGAAATTTGGACAGGGTGGGTGAGGGACCTTGGAAAGCAGTTCCCCAGGTTCTGGGAAAAGTTCTAGGGCATTGGGGCATGCAGTTAAAGTGCTTTCTGCAGGGAGGGTCAGTGGGATGGGGGGAGTGGCTCACCCCACAGACTGAGGACCAGCACCCAGGCTCCAACTGCTGCTCCTGTTGCCATCCTGCTTCTTTCCAGGCTCCTGGCGCTGTCTGCCCCTCAGCCTGCTGTGGCCACCGCCCTAGGTGGGGCCTACACCCTCTCTCCAGCCCCCGACTTTCGGTCTTGTCACAGGGAATGCTAGGAATTCATGCCTTTGGGACAAGAGTCCTTTAGGTACTCGAGAAATAACTATCACCCCACCCCTGGGCACTACCAACCACTGGGCACAGCCACTTCCCTAGGGGATGGGGAGTATACCCTCTAGGTTCTCATTCCCTCAGAGCCTCCCATCATATTTATTCCATCAGTCCCTCAGGGCTGCCTGGTGACCCACTGGAGCCCCATCTTGACTGGGCAAGGTTGCATCAATAGGGTTCAGGCCAGGCTGTTGTTTGCAAGGGTGCAATGGGGCCTGCATAGTGAAGGCAAGGCTGGGGGACGGGGAGAAACCTGTTTGGAGCTTTGTGAAAGAAAATCTTTTTTTTTCTGGGGTTTCTCAGTTTTTTGAAAAAATTCTCAACTAAACCCAGGGAAAAAAGAAATTTCTTTATTTAAAACTGCATTTTGTTTTTTTTCTGTGAAACTACACAAGTTTACAAGTGAGGAGAGAACTGCCCCCGGCCCATGCCTCCCACCCCCCCACCCATCACACTTCCAACCTGTCCCCAGTCCTGCCCCGATCTTTAATGGGAGGGGTTCCCCACTCTTGACAGTCTTGTAAAATCCTGAGAATGTCTGAGGGGATCAGATGGTAGGGTTCAGGGCTGAGGATGAGACAGTGTTGATTTTACTTTCCCCCACACCTGCCTTTCTGCATCCTCTTCCCTCTCCCTACCCCTTCATTTTGGTGTGACAAAAAGATACCTCATTTCTGGGGAACTTGAGGAAGATACACAAACACCCCAACCCATATTTAACATATTTGGCAATAACTCCCTTCCCATTCTTCCCCCTCCAATCTTCAAATAGTCGTTTTTTTTTTTAATTAAAAGACATGTCACTCACAGGGGAAGATGGCATCTTCGATTTCCTCAAAATTATTGAGTCCAGCCCTGCCCAAGGGTTGAGGGAAGAAGGGGGATGGGAGGCCAGCAGGCACGTCCTTCACTGCCTCCACACCAAATGTGGCAGAAGCCTGCCTGTGTGAGCAAAAAACACCTAAGTGATTTTAGGGGGTAAACTTGGTGCCCTGTAAAATTTACTTCCTGATGGACAGGCCTGGAGCCAGGGGGCCTCTTGACCAGTTCTGTTTGTCCCCCTTTCTCTTACCAGGACCCCTTTGGCTATCACCCCTAATATGGGAAAACAAGATATAAAAAAAGACAAGAAATCAACATATTTATAAAAAAAAAAAAAACTACTTCCCCAAACTAAATTAAAAATTAAGAACCACCACCATCAACAACAACAAAAAAAAACAGATGGATCCCAGGGTTTTTCTTTCTTTTTAAAAAAAAAAAGTTCAACCCCAAAGCTCAGTCAGTAATTCCCTAAAGTAGCAGAAACTCCTTCCGAGGTAGATATCTGAGTCAGACACTCTCGTCCACCGAGCAATTCTATTGGTTTAAGATGAGCTGCGTATGAGGTAAGTAAGCCGTCTGGAGGGGCGGGGCTGGGGATACAGGGGGGCGTGGCCCATGTCCTCTGTCCAGAAGTCATGTCCCCATTTTTGGCATCTCTGGTTGGGCAGGGCTGGCGTCTCCACGGATTCCAGAGCATTTAAGTGGGGTGGGGAAGGGAAAGTGGGGGAGCCCAGAGAGAAACAGAATAGTTGCAAGTGGGAGTATGTGTGTGGCTGAGGTGTAGGGGAGGAAGAGAGAGAGGGAAAGAGGAGAAAAAGGGGTCTGAGAAATAGGTTTCTGGGTATGTGTGTGTTTCTGTGTAATAAAGAAAAGGGGAGAGGTAAAAGATGGAAAAAAGGGGGAGACAGACCCCATACTCCCCTTAGGGGTCCCATTCTTCCTGCCATGTAATTAGCACTCCCAGCACAGAGTCTAGTTAGGGAGGGGATGACCCCACATTGGCCCTCCTCTGTCTTGTGCTTGTTCTGTATTTGGGGTTTGTCCTCTGGATGCCTGCGTCCTCTTCAAGAGTCGCCTTGTGAGAGCCCCCACCCCTGTGGCCCTCAGGGGCAAGATCAGTTGGAGGTGTCAGAGTGAACACTCCCTGGTCCCTCTGTTGCAGATGTCACTGAAGAGGGGGTCACAGCCTCCTGCCAGCTGCCATTTGCCTGGAAAAAGGAAGAGACAGAGTACAGAAAACAGACAAGGCCTTGGGGAACCCTGGGTGGGCATACTACTAGGGAAAATGCCCCTCTGTCCTGCGAGAACTGGACAGAGGGGCTTCAGGATCCACTCACCCTCATTTCCCGAGGGCTGTACATCTGGCCTCCCCCGAGGTTATCCCCAAAGCCCCCTGGCCCCATCGAGTGTCGGAGTGATTCCACCTGTAGGGAGCAGAGAAAGGATGACAGTGAAGAGATGCCTCAGAGGATAGAGGTCTTGCATCCAAAAGCAGGGAAAATGGAATTGGGGAAAGCCCTACTCAAGAGGAGATGGGCGTCTGACCTGGGAAGCAGAATAGGAATCTCCGTTGAGCCCAGGCATCCCCAGAAACATGTCTCCAGATCCTGAGAGATTGAAAGAGCCGCCAGAGCCTTGGGGGAACAGAGAGGGAAGAGTGTAATACAGCCAGTGATGGTAGAAAGGGGATGACCCACAACTCTCAGTTACCAGAAAGCCCTCATACTAGCTCTGTGGAGACATCCTACTATATTCCAATTATCTACAGAGCAACATTCCAACACGCAGAAAGAGCAGGCCGTTCCTTGGTCTCCCTTGGCCACCCGTGGGAAGAAAAGCAGAACTAACTTCACAGAGTGGCCTCTGCCCCCTGACATCTCCAGCCTGTCTCAGCTTGGTCCCTCTCACCCAAAAGGCCCCCTCTCTGCTATCATCTTGCCTAGACAGGAAGTGGGAACAAACACAGGAAATGTGCACAGCAGTCAGCCAGGGTAAGTAACAGTGGGATCCACCTGCAGAGGAAGGGGGTGTCGGGGAGCTGGTGCGGCTGTGGCCCCCCTGAGTAACTGACACGGCCGTCTTGACAGCATAGATGTTTGCTTCCTCTTGGAACTTTCCTATGTTTTTCTTATATCGAATCCTCTTGTTGCCGAACCAGTTGGAGACCTGTGGGGCAGAAAGGTGGGCCAGGAAGAAACCTTGGCCTCTGAAGTCCTTCACTGAGTAAGACGTGAGTGAGAGCATTTTTTTTTCTTCCTGGTCTCACTATGTTGTTGCCCAGGCTGGTCTCCAACTCAAGTGATCCTCCCACTTCAGCCTCCCTAGTAGCTGCGATTACGGGAACACACCACTGCACCTGGCTGAGATGAGTGCATTTTGCCTGATCTCCTCCCCAAGCCCCCATGATACCTGAGAGACAGTGATGCCACACTTCTTGGCAAGCTCCTCCTTGGCCTCCTCACTGGGATATGGGTTACTCAGGTGTGAGTAGAAATACTCATTTAGGACCTCGGTGGCCTGTTTGCTGAAGTTACGGCGCTTTCGTCTACAGAGGAGGGAGAAGAGCTGTGAGGAGGACGTTGGTGTCCTGGCAGCACTGCCGCATGGCATGGCCCCAGAGTCACCATTGTCATGGAGTACCATGTTGTGCAACATGGCAGCTCGGGGTCTTGGAGAGGAATGGGAAGGAGCCCAGTGCTGGGGGCCAGCCTGGGTCCTTGTGCTCACCTGGCGTCCAGGAAACGGGAACGCAGGATCATGACAGCCTCGCAGGTGCTCTGCTTGAGCTGCATCTGGATGGCGCTGAACTTTCGATGGATGATGCTCACCATGCGTTCCATCTCTTTAGGGGCCACGGGCCTGGTGCGGCTCTGCTCCCTCAGCAGGTTCATGACATGGGTCGTGAACTCATTACATGCCTGCAGTGGGGGCCCGTGGGCTGGTGAGGAGGCGCCCCTTGGGCGTGGGATTCCCCTGCAAGAGCCCTTCCCTCCACCCACCCTAGCCTGCTCTCCTCACCTGTTCATACTTCTCCAGCTCTGAGTGGTATATGTGACGGATCTGGGCAAGTTTGCTGCGATAGTCCGAGTGTTCGATGGAGTTGTCAGGGGACACGCCACCCCCAGAGGCTGCAGCGGCTGCAGCTGCTGCTGCTGAGCCACCCCCTTTCTCGGGCCCAGCCACGCCCTCTGCCAGAAGCATGTTGTCCAAGCGCATCAGCTGTGGGTCCACCGGCTCCTCCTCCTGGGAGCTTCGAATGCTGAGGCCTAGCATGCAGGCAGTGGACTTAGGAACCCAGGGACCCCACACCCAGTGCTTAGTCCTCCTGGTGCCTCCTGGAGAGCCAACTTCCCAGGCTTTGGCTCCTTCCCAGTCCCCCTGACTCCTCACTTTCCTCAGGGCCCCAAGTTGTCACACTCTAGCCCTATAGTGAACAGGGTTCTGTCCCCAGAGTTGAGCAATCGGGGGGGGGGGACCCACATACCGGTTTTCTCCTTGATTTCACACAGGACGCTAAAGAGAGCAGGCTTCATTCGGTGGCAGTTTAGGGCGTGTTTCCTTGGGAGGAGTGGGAGTGGGGAAAGAGAAAAGTTGAGGAGCCAGAGAAACAGAGCAGGGGGCCTGAGAACAAGCAGGGAGGAGGGTCAATCTGCGGAGGAAGCGGATTGGGGGTGGAATGGCTTTGGGGAGGGGAGTTCTTGGGAAAAGATCAGCTCTCAGAGGAGGGGAAGCTGCTCGGCTTCAGGGAGGCACAGGGAAGACGCAGCAGCAGGCTAAAGGTACCACTGGTAGGCCGGGGGCTTTGGGAGATGGTTAGAAAGGTATGCGGAGATGTGGGCGTGAATGGGGAAAGGAAGGTGACCTGGTAGGTTTCAGAGGCAGAGAGACAGAGGCTGGGGTTGAGAAGAGTCAGAGTTTGAGGCGGCAGAGCGGGGCTGGGGCTGCCGAGCTGGCTGGGGAGATCGTGTGTGTGAAGGGGTCCTGGGGCTGAGCAGGTGGGAGGCTTTGATGCACCTAGTGTCTGGCTGAGCCGTAGAGAGGAGCTTTAGGGGCTCTGGAGAGGGTGTGGAGGACTCTACATCTGGAGAGAATGAGGGGGCTGGGTGGAGAGTTAGGGGAGAAGATAACATAGCCGAAGAACAATTTCTTAGTCTGGGAGCCAGAGGGGGCTCCGGAGATGGGGCTGTTCCAGGGGAGTGTGGGGGTCAGCAAAAGGTTAGGAGGGGGAGCGGGGCCACCTGGGGTTCCCTCTGTGGAGGTTTCAGGGCCTGGGGGTGAAGGGAGGTTTGAGAGGGATCACTTTTCTAGGGGCTCCCAGGAGTAAAGAGAAAAGAGAGCTGTTGGATTCTGAAGAGGGCCCTGGAGTTGGGGGGCTCCCAGAAGATTCAGAGCATGTGAACGGGGTTTGCTGGGTCTGTGTGGGGTCCCGGGGTGGGGGCACTCACTTGGCCTGGGCCTCGTCCAGGCTCTGGTCGGTGATGGTCATTATCTGCTGCAGAATGTCCCCGATGTCTTGCTTCCCTCGGCCTCCCGGGACCCCCCCGCTACCCCCACCGGGGTCTCCGCCACCGGGAGGCTCGCCAGGGCCCCCAGGCTCCCCACCCACCAATCCCAGGCCCCCCCGGCCCCCGCCTGGAGGGGGTGGCCCCAGTAGCCTCTCGTCCATAGCTGGGGGGGGGCCTTGAGGCCCCCTCCCTGCTCTGTCCCAACCCCCGCCTGGTTACTCCCCCCCAAACTCACTGGGGCCGCTGCTCCCTCCGCCCCAACCCCCGCCCGTCTGCCCCCGGCTCCCGGCTCCCACGGGGGTTCACCCCGGCACTGAAGGGAGACCTGGGGTACCGGCTGGGCCCCCCACAGGAGACCCCGGCCCCCGGCGGCGGAGAAAATGGAGCCGGAGAGAGAGAGGAGGCCCAAGCGGGGGTGTGTGTGAGCGAGAGGGAGGAGGGAGGAGGGAGAAGGGGGGGAGCGAGGGAGGGAGGCTGGGGGAGGGGAGCCGGGGAGGAAGAGGAGGGGAGAAGAGAGGAGGAACAGGGAGGAGCTGGGGGCGGAGAGAGAGACACAGAAACAGAGGAACTGAGACCGAGTGGAGGAGGGGAGAGAGAAGAGGGGACGAGGGGAGGAGACGGGCCATGTGAAAAATATGGGACGGCTCCCTGGCTGGACTTCGCGCGGCCTGGGAGTGGGGGCGTGGTGGCAGCTGGGGTAGGGTCTGCCACCTGGGTTCTGAATCAGGGATCTAGGTGATGTGGACTCAGGCCGCTGGAATGCCTGCGTTCCCAGACAGCTCAGTTCAGATTTCTTGTTCTAATGATTCCCCTCCCTGTTCTACTTAATTAAAACCAGGAGAGGGGGGCTGGGGGAGATAATTAGGGAGGTCTCCAGCCGCTGCTTAATGAGCCAGTAATTAACCAGCCAGGGAGGGGAGCTGGCCTCTGGCCAGACTGGGGAGAGAGGCGGCCTCTGGCCTCACCTTTCTACCCTTCACCCCACCCGGGCCCCCTAGACACCAGTCTTCAGTCCAGAGAGGAATTACATTTATTCATGCAATCAAAACATCAGACAGACTCAGAGCAGCAGTGGGCAGGGAGGGTGGGCAGGGCTAAAGGTCCATTCACAGCCTGTAAACCCCTCAGTCTCAGGGATGGGGGCTGCTGGTGGTGGGACTGGGAGAATAGTCTCAATAGGCTTCATCTCTCAGGTGCCCATCTACCTTCCATTCTTACTAGGGGGGAGGGTGGAGCTGTCTCTCAGGTTATAACCTCTCAGGTGGAGCCCTGAGCCCTCAGACCCTGCCTAGTAGCTTGACAAATAGGTGGTGTCTCCACAAGTCAGGGAAGACTCCCAGCCACTCCTTGAGATGGGTGCCTGGGATCCCCCTTCCTGCCTCAAGCTCCCAAGGACTTGGGGAGGGAGTTAAATCACCATTCCACCTTGCCTGTTCCCAGAGTTTGAGGACTTTCACCCAGTCCAGTTCCCAAGGAAGGTGATGTGGGCAATGAATATTGAGATTTGTGCTGGGTCTTTCAGTTTCTGGTACCCCTGCCACATAAGAGTTGAGGGCATGCAATGGGCTGCCCAGCTTTGAGCCCAGAGGTGAGGAATGGCTGGCTGGGGACTCAAGTCTCAGCAGGTGTGTGTCGGGGGCTGGGACCTTTGCTCCTCCATTCGACCCCCACCCTGAACTCTCAGCAGCAACTCCAGGAGCTCCTGCCCCCCTGGGGGGAGGGGAGGCTCTGACCGCTGGGCTTCCATCCGCTGGCACTGGAGGAGTGGAGGGAGAAGGGAGAGCTTTGGTGAGGGTCTGAGGAGAGGAGACCCTTGGGAACCAGGGTTGGTATAGGGAGGCATATAGGAAATGTCCTGTGAAGGTGATGCAGCAGGTGGCTAGGGAGAAACAGGAGTAGAGCCCAAAAGACAGGGGCCAAGAGACCAGGAGGCCTGAGTTTGCCTCCTGAGGGGATGTCTTACCTGGTGACTGAGGATGGTGCTGTACAGCTGTTCTCTGTCTTCGAGAGGACGGGGTGGGGCAGGGACTAGGATTGGGGGGTTTTGGGGGATGTGGAAGGTGGCCCTCTGCTCCTCTAGGCGGCGGGACTGGGCTTCAGCTACCAGGTCCAGAAGGAGCTCAGTCTGCAGGGAGAGCAGGGAGGCCGAGCGGGGTCCCAGGGCTGGGGAGAGGCGGGTAGAGGGCTCAGAGACCCAGAGAGGTTGGTAGACAGGAGCCGTGGGGGAGTGTGGATAGGGTGACATGATTAGGGACTTGGGATCAGAGGAGAGGGGGTGCAATGGGGAATCCCAGGGAGAGTCTGGAGGAGGTGGGGAGTGGACTTTGGTAATGGGGTCAGGATGTGGGCACCGGGGTTGGGGCTCTCTGGGTAGGTGGGGGTACCTGTGTTATGGGCCCCTGGAGGAGGAGGGGATGGAGGAGCAGATCGCCAAGGCCGAGTGGTGGAGTTTGGAGGGGGCCAGCCTTGCTCATCCTGAGGGGGGTCCTGATGCCAAAATATGTCCATTCCAGTCAAGCGGTGGTGGTTGAAGCAGGTGGAGTGGACAGGGGGCTAGGCCAGTGGCCCGTTTCCTCTCTGTGTGTCTCTGTTCCTGCCTCAGTTTGCCCAAGCCTTTCAAGGCCCCTACATCTCTGCCCCAGGTCCTCTCACCTCCCTTCTTTCCCAGTGTCAGCCTTCCCCACCCTGTGCCCAGCTCACCTGCTCACCATCCTCTTCTTCCTGTGGTCTCTCAGCCTCCATTCCCTGGAGGGGAGAAACTGGTGGGGGAAGGGGGCTGGGATTTGGGAGGAGGGCTGGAACCTTGAGTTCCTGAGGGGAGTGGGGGCTGGAAGGGGTGGGGGTGAGCTGGGGGCTGGATGCCTGGGTACTGAGCAGGAAGCTGGGTTCCTGGTCAGCCCCCCCATGGGCCCCGCCCATCCCTGTCAACTTCCTCCATTCTCTTTTCCCACCCAAACAGCTTGTTCAGTCTCTCTCGCCCCAGGGGACCACAGAGACTGGGAAAAACTCTTCCAGCTGCAGGAGTGGAGGAGACTCATGGTGGGGAAGACTCCTGGCTATCTCACCTCCAGAGCCTCAGTAGCCCCCTAATCCCTGGCTCTGCTCCCTCCGCCCTACCTCCTCTTCTGCTCTTTCTGTCAACACAGGAACTAGCTATACAGGAAGTGGTTTCACTCCTCAGAATCCCCCTCCCCCCAACCAGGTCCCTTCCCTCCCTAAGATAGACCCTGGTGTAGGATTTGGCCCTCCTGATCTTTTCTCTTACTTACTGGGACTGGGAGGGGCATGGTTGTAGTGAGAAGTACAGGATTCAGACCCAGGGATGTGGAAGTCTCAAATATATACATATAACCCTAGCACTGGGTCCAACACATAGTAAGTATCCAATACATATGTACTGAATAATCATCCCTGACCTCTAGGTGTTTGCAGTCTATTCAGGAGATGGCTGGGCGCGGTGGCTGACGCCTATAATCCTGGCATTTTGGGAGGCTGAGGTGGGTGGGCGGATTGCCCGAGTTCAGGAATTTGAGACCAGCTTGGGCAACACGGTGAAACGCTGTTTGTACTAAAACACAAAAATTAGCTGGGCGTGGCAGCCTGTGCCTGTAACCCCAGCTACTCGGGAGGTTGAGGCAGGAGAATTGCTTGAACCTGGGAGGCAGAGGTTACAGTGGCGAGATTGCTCCACTGCACTCTAGCCTGTGTGACAGAGCGAGACTCCGTCTCAAAAAAAAAAAAAAAAAATACAGTCTATTCAGAAGACAAGATGTGCACCAAATGTGAGAGTACAGGGCAGGGTTCATTTTGGAAACTCAGAGTTTAGTGCAGACAAAGGGCAGGGGAAGGCTTTATTCTGGTCACAGATAAGAGCTATAGATAAGGAAAAACCGGAGGCTGAGGTGGGAAGATTGCTTGAGCCTAGGAGGTTATGACTGCAGTAAGCTGTTTGTGTCACTGCACTATAGCCTAGGCAACAGAGCAAGACCCTGTTTCAGAAAAAGAAAGAAATGAGGCTGGGCGCGGTGGCTCACACCTGTAATCCCAGCACTTTGGGAGGCCGAGGCGGTCGGATCACAAGGTCAAGAAATTGAGACCATCCTGGTCAACATAGTGAAATCCCGTCTCAAAAAAAAAAAAAAAAAAAAGGAAGTGGAAAAGGGAGAGGACCACCTCTCTGGCTTGGTCGTTGATCAGTGCTAATCAGGCTGATTGGTATCAAGGAGGGAGCAGGACAGACAACCATTTGGTATCTCTAAATGGAAACCTGTCATGTTAGGAAGTTTATAGCTGACTGATTCAGCACATGAAATGTGATGAAGAGATATTGGCCAGGTGTGGTGGCTCAGGTCTGTAATCCTAGCACTTTGGGAGGCTGAGGTGGGTGGATCACCTGAGGTCAGGAGTTCAAAACCAGCCTGGCCATCATGGTGAAACCCCATCTTTAAAAAAAAAAAAAGAGATCCTGCCACTTATTCCCTCGCAATCTTGGGCAGATCTCTGTACCTCAACTTCTGCAAGAGTGAAATAGGGTTTTAATAGCACCTACTTCATAGTTGATGTATTAAATATAATAAAGAATTGATGCATAGTGTTTGTTTTTTGGTTTTGTTTTCGAGATGGAGTCTCGCTCTGTAGCCCAGGCTGGAGTGCAGTGGTGCGATCTCGGCTCACTGCAGCCTCCGCTTTCCGGGTTCTGGTTCAAGCAATTCGCCTGCCTCAGCCTCCCGAGTAGCTGGGATTACAGGCGTGCATCACCATGCCCAGCTAATTTTTGTAGTTTTACTACAGACTCGGTTTCACCATGTTGGCCAGGCTGGTCTTGAACTCCTGACCTCGTGATCTGCCCGCCTCGACCTCCTAAAGTGCTGGGACTACAGGCATGAGCCACTGCACCCAGCTGATGCATAGTGAATACTCAATAAATTGTAGATATTATTGGCTTTCAAAATGCCTCATGACTCCATATTTCAAACCTTGCAACATATTGCTTCAAGGTGGACGAAGTTTCTTTTTTCTTTTTTTTTTTTGAGACTGAGTTTTGCACTGTCACCCATCCCGTAGTGCAGTAGTTCGATCTTGGCTCACTGCAATCTCCACCTCCTAGGTTCAAGCAGTTCTCCTGCCTCAGCCTCCTGAGTAGCTGGGACTACAGGCGTGTGCCACCACGCCCAGCTATTTTTTTTGTATTTTTAGTAGAGATGGGTTTCACCATGTTGGCCAGGATAGTCTCGATCTCCTGACCTCATGATCCGCCCACCTCAGCCTCCCAAAGTGCTGGGATTACAGGTGTGAGCCACCGCGCCAGGCCGACAAAGTTTCTTGAAGATATACTCTTGAGGCCTTAGGAATCTCCTAAGTGGCCATAACTAAAAGCCCTAGGATGAGGGAGAAAGTGTGTTCATCATTTAGCGCAGCAGTCTGCTAGTTTTTTGGCGTCAGGGAAGAGTTTTGTGGTAGACAGTTATTCCATGGTCTGTGGGGATGGGGGGCTGGTTTCAGATGGAACTGTTCCACCTCAGGTCATTAGGCATTAGATTCTCATAAGAAGTGAGAAAGGTAGATCCCTCGTATGTGCAGTTCACAATAGGGTTCGAGCTCCTATGAGAATCTACTGCTTATGCTGATCTGACAGGAGGTGGAACTCAGGCGGTAATGCTCGCTCACCTGCTGTGTGACCCAGTTCCCAAGGGGCCATGGACCAGTACCAGTCTGCGGCTCAGGGGTTGGGGACCCCTGGCCTAGCATGTGTGTAGGTTCTCCCTTGGCTACTAGACTCTTGCTTTCAGGTAATATCCTAAATTTTCATAGGGCCCCTAAATATTCTTGCTTTTAAACTATACTTACAGCCCTCATCCAATCCAAATGTTGAGTCTAAAGCACAAAACGCTGACACTATGCAGTCACTCCCATCTTTTTTCCCATTCTTCTCCCCAGCTCCTCCAAAAAAAGGTAACACTTCAAATTGGCTTTATTACGGGTGACAGATTTCGGGTTCTTAAATAGCGATTGCAGTGGCTAGAAGAAGCGCTTCATCCCTGCAGCGGAGTTTCTTTGTTGTGAGGGGAGGGAATGCAAGGAGTCATAAGCCGGGGTGGCCCTTGGCCGCTTTTCAGCATCTACAGTGCCTGGCACATAGTAGGTGCCCAATAAATATAAGCCATTTGTGGGCAGTGGGGACAATGGATGATAGAGGCTCCCTTTGGAAACCATATGTAGGAAAGGACATCTTACATCTTATCTGCCTCCAGGTTTTGGTTCCAGTTTAGGGGTATTTCCCCTCCACTCTGCCCTCCTGTGGCCTCTCTTAATTTCTGGAGGAGGACTGGGCCTGCCTTATCCTAGCATATTAAAGCCTCTTTCCAGAGCTGCAGCTTCTCCACGTGGAAGATGCCTGCTCTGGTGGGGGCATACATTCATTTTAGGAGAGAAACTAAACTCACAACCCTTCATTTTTTGGGGCTCCATCTTAAAACCAGGAGGGCCTTCCTGCCTGCCTTTTCGTGGGTAACCATTTTTGGAATTCTTCCCTACCACGTATCCTTCTATTTTTTACCCTGTCCTCCTGTGTTTATGGGCATTTCCTGGTGAGCTGGGGGACCGCAGTCAACTTGAGGGGATCCCCGCTCCGGGGACGGAGTGAGGCAAGGAGGCGGGATCGGAATGTTGGAGGCGGAACCGCAGGGTCTCAGGGCCACCCAATCACAGGGCCAGTCATCCGCTGAGACCCTGCCTCCGCGCCCTGCAGCCACTCCGAATCTTCCTCGTATTATCGCTGGGTTGGGCCGAGGCCCGCGCATGCCTGCAGAAACCCTACGGCCGCGAGGGGGCGGGCCTCCTCCTGCTCCTCCTCCCGAGAGGCTCCGGCAGTGAGAATAGGTCCCGTCCCCCCGCGCAGCCAAGTCCACGGACCGAGTCCGAGCCTGCAGACAAGCTCCGCCCCGACGCTGGCCCGCTCCGGCAGACAGCGTCCGGCAGCGCGGCAGAGCCCCGCCCCCATGTGGGGGCACGCTTCCTGACGCCGTTCGTGCGCGCGGGAAGGGCCCGGCCTCGCGAGCCGGCGTGGCTTTGTGACGCGCCTCTAGTGGCCCCGCCCCTTCCAGCAGCGTCAGCAGATCCCAGTGGTTACGTTGGCGAGCGACGTCCGCGGGTGCTAGCCCAGCCTGGTCCCGCAGCTCTCGGGCTGCCCCCAGCCCCAGCAGGAGCTGGGCTACTTCCACCGCTCCTTCCCGTGCCGCCAGGAACAGCGGCGTCTGCTCCTGCACAGGAGGAAAGAGCCAGGGGCGAGATCAGGGAAGGCCAGGCCCACAGGACTGGGCCTTTGTGCCTTCCCCTACGGGACCACTGGCCCCTCTCCCTTCAGGCTTTGTGTGGTTACTGCACTTTGCATCTCTCCTGCTCCCGACTGTTTTGTGGGAAGCCCGCTGTCCCATCTAACCCTGCTGTCCTGGGCGTCTTTATCGGCTCCGGCCTGGAGAAGCGAGCGGGCGGCTCGGGCGTTGTTCACGGCAGTAGCCCAGTGCAGCGCGGTTTTCCCTAGGGGACGACGTGGGAGGTTGTTACCGTGGTTGGGGGCCAGACGCCACGGTTCCGGCTTCCCACGGGTTCTGGCCTTGGGGGAAGGGCTATTTGGGCCGGCTGGTCCCTCAAAGGGGGGAAGCGTTGCCCTGGGGACCGTCGGCCTGCAGGAAGTGGTGCCTTGGTGATGTCACCAGCGCGCGGGCGGGACAATGGGGCATTGTTCTGGGGTCGGTGAGACCGGGAGACCGACTCCCCTCACGAGATTCCGCTCCCTTCCCACAGACACTCTCTTCCATGCCAGTTCCCTAGTAAGCTGGAGCAGAGGGCGAGTGTGTTGTTGAGGGTGGGAGATGGGGGGGGGGAAACACGCGGCCCGTACTAACACCGCTTCGCAGATTGACCACCATAACAGCAGGATGAGAGGGAATGCCCCTCCGCTGCACCTATAGTTTGCACGCCATCTCACACCCTATCTGCTCAACTTCTCTATAGCACATCACCCCTTCCTCTACATACCCCATTTATCTCTGGCCCCCACGTCTGCTTGGGCTGCAATGAGTTCTTCAACTAGGTCTTCCACCGCCAGTCTGGCAGCCAGCATCAAGGGTGTGGTCCCGTCCTCTGTGCGAGCGTCCACTGCAGTTTGTCTGCTGCGGAGCAGAAGCTGGGGAGACAGAGGGCCAGTGACCCCTGGGGTTCCCTAGACTGCCAACTCAAGTTCCTTTCAACCCCACTCGCAATCCATATTCAGCCGTCCTCCGCTGTTTCCCTTTTAGGTTCCCAATCACACCAATTTCCTCTTTGTCAAACCCTAGGGGATGCTTCTGCCCAGCTTGACTTGTAGGCTTGTCCCATTCCCTGTAGCGACCTTAGTGTGTGCTAACCTGGCAGACCTCCCGAGCATCAGCAGCCACAGCAGCGTGAAGGGGTGTGCGCCCTGCCCGGTCTGGCTGGTTGGGATTGGCTCCAGCCTCAAGGAGGCGGCGGGCAGCGGTTGGCTGGGAGAATCGGGCAGCCAGGTGCAGGGGGGTCTCCCCAGTGCCCACTGTGTGAGCCTGGGGACAGGCCCCTCCATCCAGCAGAGGTTCCCAGGGCTCAGGACATCCCAACCATGCCCTTTGGAAGGTCCTGGATTCTACTTCGCCACAGCAAACTGCTGACATCAGGGGTGTCACCCCATCTGTGGGCAAGACATGAGTAATCTAAAGGTCCCAACAAGGGGGAGGGGACGTCATGGAAGCGCAGAGAGAATCAAAACCTGAGGTGCCAGGAAGCTAAGTTCTGGCTCTGTAAGGCTTTAATCAAGTGACTTTTCTATTTTTCTCTGACTTTAGTTTCTTCCTCTGTAAAAGGAACCTGCAGCTTAATTCTCTGACATTCCAGGGCAGTGGTTTTCTCAAACGAGTCGGGATCAGATTCACCTGAAGGGCTTATTGAAACAGATTGCCTAACATCTTGAATTCGTGAGTCAGTAGCTCTATAGTGGACCCCAAGAATTTGCGTTTCTAACAAATTCCCAGGTGATCCTGATTCTGCTGTCTGAGGACCACACTTTGAGAATCACTCTTCTAAAGCACTCAGTCTAAAATTAGCTCCTCTAGTTCTGATATTAAAGGATTCTGATTCTAATAGGGTCGAAGGCCTTTTTTTTTTTTTTTTTTTTGTCTTCGTCTGGGCTGACTCACATACCAGGTCCACGGGTGTCCAGGTCAGGGGCTTCCATCTCGGATTCCTGGGGAGGAGTTAGCATGGCTGCCTGAGGGAGCTCCCCACAGCCACCACTCAGAGGCCAGAGCTGGCACTTGGAGGGTGGGCCTGTTTCTTCAGCCTTGGGGTAAGAGCAAGGATCAGTGAAGGTTGATTTGCCCTTTCATCCCTTCCATCACCTCCAGACCCTTCTTGCTCCAGCCCTTTCACCTGGCCCACCTCCTCTCCCTCCTCAGGGCCTGAGCACATCACAACTCCATCCTCATCAACTTCTGCCTCTGGCTTCAGCGCCCTGGAAGGGAATGGATGAATAGAAGTTACATGGAATTATGACCATCAGAGTCTCCAAGATTTCCAGCAGGCTTCCCACCCCTCTCTCCTTCCCCTATTTTTGACTTCCGCAGTAGTATTTGTTAGCTCTTCCGATTGTAAATCTCGCCATAGGAAAGACTCCCCTTCCTGAACCTGGGTTTCTCCTCATTCTCACTTGAGACCAATGCTGTCCTCGCCCAGTGGGGGCCGGCGTCGGTGGGGAGCTGACTGAGTCCGAGGCCGTCGAGTGAAACCCGGGGGCAGCCAGAGAGCTCCATGCTCTCGGCGTCGACGCCGGATGAGCTGGAGGACGAGAAGAGCCCCTAGGGCCAGGAGAAGCACCCCAGCCACTGGGGAGCACAGCAGAGGCCAGGGAAGCTGGTCGGGAGGGGTCGCTGGTGGAAGAGACAGAGTCACAAAGAGAGGCCACTCCTGGTGAGACTGATTACTATTGGGAGACCTTTTAACAAGTTTGGTAGCCTGTCTTTGCCTTGGTTTCCTTATCTGCAAAATGGGGATGATAATATAGGTTGAGGCTGGGCATGGTGGCTCATGCCTGTAATCCCAGCACTTTGGGAAGCTACAGCAAGTGGATCATATGAGGCCAGGAGTTCGAGACCAGCCTGGCCAAAATGGCGAAACCCCGTGTGGACTAAAAATACAACAAAAATTAGCAGGGTGTGGTGGCATGCCCCTGTAATTCCAGCTACTTTACTTGGGAGTCTGAGGCATGAGAATCACTTAAACCCAGGAGGTGGAGGTTGCAGTGAGCCGAGATGGCGCCACTGTTCTCCAGCGTGGGTGACAGAGTGAGACTGTCTCAACAAACAAACACACAGAAAAACAGGTTGAATATCCATAATCCCAATCCCAAATTTGAATGTTCCAAAGTCTGAAACTTTCAGAGCACCAACATGACGCTCAAAGGAAATGCTCATTGTGCATTTGGATGTGCATCACGATATAACAGTGATTATTCTTTCATGTAGCATGAGTTATCCGATACAAAGACGATTAGATATTCTCAATCTGGTAGAGAAGATAAAGCAGCCCTTTGTTGGAGGGCTGTAATAGAGGTTAGGATAATGTACTTAGACTGTAGAATAAATGGGCCAGTGGGAGATTCAGTTAGAGAAAGTGAGGTTAGGGAAAGTAAGTCCCTACAAAGAACATTTTCTTTTTTTTTAGAGATGGGGTCACACTATGTTGCCCAGGCTGGAGTGCAGTGGCTATTCACAGGCGCGATCCCACTACTGATCAGCACGGGAATTTTGACCTGCTCCGTTTTCGACCTGGGCCGGTTCACCCCTCCTTAGGCAACCTGGTGGCCCTCTGCTCCCGGGAGGTCACCATATTGATGCCAAACTTAGTGTGGACACCCGATCGGCATAGCGCACTAAAGCCCAGAACTCCTGGGCTCAAGCGATCCTCCAGCCTCAGCCTCCCGAGTAGCTGGGACTACGGGCACGCACCACCGCACCCAGCTACAAAGAACATTTTCAATCTCAGATGTCATGTTTCATTCAGCCTCCATTGCCTGTTGCTAGCATGAGAGCTGGCCTGGGAACAGACGTCAGAGAAAGTGGCAAGGGGTCACTTACCGGTGCCTGCATGAGGGTGGGCAGCCAGCAGGGGTCCAGGCAGCAGGGGCTCCAGGGCTCCCACTGCAGCCATCGCAGCAAGGAAGCGGAGTAGAAGCGCAGGGTCCCAGGGACAGCGGGATGCCGTGTGGTCAGGGCCACAGCGGGATAAATCCACTCCCATTACCACCACAAACCTGTAGGACGGGCACCTCAGAGACCCCTGTGTTGGTCCCTGGCTCCCTTCCTTCCCTCTGCCCTCTTAATCAGAACTGGTGTCTGGCCCTTCCCTCCACCCAGCTTCTTACCCAGCACTGAGAGAGTCGGTCTCCTTGCCCAGGGGCTGCATTTGAGGGGCTGCTCTCTCCTGACTGGAGGGGTCTCGAGTTCCTCCTAGCTCCTCTTCAGCCCGGGCCCCAGGATAGGGGTACACCATGTCCCTGCCATCACGATCCTTCCTCACCCAGAGCCCCACCCTCAGAGTCAGGGACAGCACCCGGGCCAGGGCAAACAGTTGCTGGTCTAGGGCTGGGGGGCTCAGCACCACCAGCAGGGCCAGGGAAGGCCTCCACTCTGGGTCCCCATCTTCAGGCCTGCAGTCACCTCCATCCCAGCCACACGCTGCAGTGTTGCAGCCTTTCTCACAGTGTCCGTTGTGGAAATGATCATGGCAGTACTGGTCATAGGCTGGACTGTGGAATGAGGAGAGGAGACTCAGGACCTCCCTAAAGCCTGACTCTTTTCTTCACCCTAGAGAGAATTCCCCATAGTTTGTGGCCTCTAGGGTTTTGGTTGCTAAATGGGGGCCGCTGTGGAGCAATGAACTTAGCCAGGTCCTGGATGGTAGTCCAGACACCCCAATGTCTGCTAATACCGCTGTCTTCCTAGACTGTCTCCTCTCTGTCCCCTCCCAAGCTCTCCTCTGTTTCTGAAGGAGAGTCCAGGGCCCTTTTCCCTCTGTTGGATGCTGACTGCTAGGGGAAATACTCCATGGCAGCAAGGCTTAGAGAGGGAGGCTTGAGGCCGGAGTTCCCACAACTCTCAGAGAGGAGCCCAAAGGCCACGCCCCACATTAAATATTGATGTCACCCCATTACCCTAGGTTGGAGTCCAGAGTCTTCGACTCCTATTTAGCAATGGTTATTAGGGTGGAAACTCCCTGGAGCCTGAGTTGTGGCCACACTAACTCAGAGCCATCTATGTCCTTCCTCCTCCTCTCGCCCACCCCTCTCCTTCCCTGGCTCCAGTGGGTTTCAGGCTCACGTGCAGGCTGGAGGAGTCTCACAGTCGTAGCCATCAAACAGACACTCTTCAGAGTCACACTGTGGGTGGCACTGCCCATCCCGGAAGAGAAGCCAGCACCGAGAGTGGGAGGGGCAGCCCTTCCAGGGGTCTGGGACCCCTAGAGAGCAGTCCCCTCCATCCCAGTTTCCTCCTGGGCCACTGCAGCCAGCATCACAGGCCCCATCTCCACTTCTGTCCTCACACCCCTTGGCTCCAGGCTTCTGACACCGGGGCCCTGGAGAGCTGTGAGGGCAGGAGCATCGAAAGCCTGGGCCCCCCAAGCCTGTGGTCTCTGTGCAGCTGCCATTGTATAGGCATGGGGAGGGAGGGCCACAGCCTTTAGGAGCTGGTGGGGTCAGGCAGTCAGGACCCCCATAGCCACTGAGGCAGGCACAGCGTGGTGGGAAGCCTGGCTTAGGGGAGGGCAGACACAGGCCTCCGTGGTGGCAGTGATGGAGGCCGCAGGAAGGGGCCCTTTGGCTGCAGGTGGGGCCTTCAAAACCCTGTGGAGGGGAGGGGAGATATTGGAGAAGGAACTTGCATTATTCTTCCCACTCCCCATCAAGCAAACTCTTGGGTTAAGACCCAAGAGGGTCTTAGATTCTCACGTCTCAAAGGGGCCTCAGAGAGTATGAAGTTAAACATTTTGTGGATGTTGAAACCATGTCCCATGGTAATTTCACACAATGACATATTACATTGTAGTGAAAATGGATGAACCGCAACTGTGTGCAACAGCCTGATGGACTCTGGCATCATAGTGGAAGTCCTAGAAGACTAAACAGTTAATAGAATGCTGTATGATTACGATTATTTGAGACGGAGTTTTGCTCTTGTTGCCCAGGCTGGAGTGCAATGGCACAATCTCGGCTCACCACAACCTCTGCCTCCGGGTTCAAGCGATTCTCCTGCCTCAGCCTCCCAAGCAGCTGGGATTACAAGCATGCACTACCATGCCTGGCTAATTTTGTATTTTTAGTAGATGGGGTTTCACCATGTTGGCCAGGCTGGTCTTGAACTCCTGACCTCAGGTGATCTGCCGGACTTGGCCTCCCAAAGTGCTGGGATTACAGGCATGAGCCACTGCTCTGGCTATGATATTATTATCTTACTCCTTGGAAATAGGATCATATGCCTGCCTCTTCCTTTGGAGAGGGAACAGGATAGAGGAGGAAGACATAAGTAGATGTAAGTTATTATTAATATGGAAATTCTTGGGTTAGGTTCATGGGTGTTACATTGTTAGAACAATATAAGAAAAGAAGACCAGGCGTAAACCAATGTCAGCGTATCATGAACTAAAGCTTAGGATTAGTCTAATTCTATGCATCTGAGGTCTGTAAATACACACACATACACATACATAAAAGAACCTATCTGAGGCCACCCACCATGCAGCTTGATCTTGGGGAGCTCCTGACCTTCCCTTAGGCAACACCTTTGATTTTTGAAAATTCCATTCATGCTAACAACTGATCCTGCCTTTCCTCTGACTGCTTCTGAGAGACACTTGCCACTGTGAACTTCACTGGCTTTTCCCAATAATTTCTACATCGGTGCTCCCCCACAGTCCCTTCTGGGATTCCAATGGAGGTATTGTTGTTTTTTGTTAGTACAGGGGGCAATAGAGAAGGCAGATTTGTGGTCACTTGCCTTGGGGCAGTGGCATGTGAAACCTAGGGGTGATCCTGCTGTGGTCTCACAGGTCCCTCCATGCAAGCAGGGCTGGCTGTGACAGGGGTCTATCTCCACTTCACACCACTGGCCTGTAATTGGAGGGGAGATTAGATGCCACACACTGCATCAGTCACTGCCTCTGTCCTAGCTCATTCCTGGATGTTGGCCCAGCATTAGATATGCAGGCGAAGGGTTCCTGGGGCATCTTTTCTGGGTGGGAGAGGGCGTGGAGGCAGGGGATGGACCAGTGATGGCTGCCACATGGGTGGAGACTATCTGGCTCTCCATCGTCTGCTTGGCTGTGCTCCAGACATGCTTGTGCCCCTGCCTTGAGGCCTCACCTGTGTGTCCAGGCAGACATTGGCAGTAGAAGGCATTGGCCAGAGAGTGGCAGGCTGCAGTGCCTGTGGGGTGGCAGGGCTGGTCTAGACACTCGTCCACGTCTCCCTCACAGCGTAGCCCCACAAAGCCTGGAGGGCAGGCACAGTGGAAGCCTCCAGGTTTGGGGGTGCAGGTTCCATGGTTGTGACAGGGTTGGGACTGACAAGCATCGGGTTCCTTTGAGCAGTTCTGTCCCTTGTAGCCTGGGGCGCACTGCAGACAAAGAGGGTCAGACAGGGAACCAGTGGATGAGCCCAACCCAGCATTACAAGGGACCCAGCTCAAGATAGTCTGTCCAGTCCCCCACCTTCCAGCTCAACAGCATCACTCAACTCACCATCCGTCATGGCCATGTGTCACAACCCTTCTATCTCAACTCCACATGAGACACGATTGCTCAGCGACACACAACTTAAACTTTCCCAGTCCCAAACAATCTCTTTGACACACTGCCACCAAACGCAGCACATTTTTGGTAAAACCTTCCTTCCCTATTAAATACCCACCAGGCTCTCTAATACTTTGTTAATCCATAAGCGTCTACTGGATGCCTCCCTTGTGTCAGGCACCGTTTTAGGCACTAGGAATACAAAGAAAGTTAGAACCCATTCCTATTTCCCTGAAGCTCTCAGTAAACCAGAGGAAAGAAATGACTAGCATTTATTGCATAATTTATATACATAACCAAAAAAACCCTCTAACAACACTCTATATGGGTTATCTCGTTTAATTTTTATTTTGCACATAAGGAAGCTGAGTCTCTGAAAGGTTATGTGACCTGCGTAAGTTAAATAGCTGTAGGTGGCAGAGCTGGGAATCAGTGAAGGTCTGTGACTCCATAACCAACACTCTCAACCATTTTCTGCTTCTTCATGCCACTCGGCTAGTAAGAGAAGGGTCGCTGACGAGATCTGTACCACATGCTGGGTTCTTGCAGGAGGAAGGAGAGTGTGCAAAAGTAGAGTGCCAGGAGGGAATGCTTCAAAGAGACAGAGAAAAGGGAATTCAAAAGAATCCAAGGACTGGTCAAGAGAGCTGGAAGGAACAGGAGGGAGCTTCATGAAAGAAGAAGTAAAGGTGAGTAATGGATGCATAGAGGTTTACTTCTGATCTGTATACTGCTATTGTTTATGTTAAAAATGTTCATAGTAAAAGGTTACAAATAAAATTAAAAATTGGCCGGGCATGGTGGCTCACACCTGTAATCCTAGCATTTTGGGAGGCCGAGGTGGGTGGATCGCCTGAGGTCAGGAGTTCAAGACCAGCCTGGCCATCATGGTGAAATCCCATCTTAAAAACAATAAAAATAAAAATAAAATTAAAAATTGAAAAAAGAGGATAAATTAAGGGTTATGCCTCAAGCCTTCTATCAAAAGTTGTGGTTCTGGCCAGGCGTGGTGGCTCATGCCTGTAATCCCAGTAGTTTGGGAGGTCAAGGTGGGTAGATTACTTGAGGTCAGGAGTTTGAGACCAGCCTGGCCAACATGGTGAAACCCCATCTCTACTAAATACACACAAAAAAATTAGCTGAGTATGGTGGCAGGCACCTGTAATCCCAGCTACTGGGGAGGCTGAGGCAGGAGAATTGCTTGAACTCGGGCAGTGAAAGTTGCAGTAAGCTGAGATTGTACCATTCCACTACAGCCTGGGTTACAGAGCAAGACTCTGTCTCAAAAAAAAAAAAAAAAAAAAAAAAAAAAAAAAGTTGTGGTTCTATATCTCAAAATAATAAAGGCCATATATAGCAAAACCACAGCTAACATCATATTGAATGGGGGAAAAGTTGAAAGCCTTTCCTCTGAGATCTGGAACAAGACAAGGGTGCTCACTTTCACCATTTCTATTCAACATAATACTGGAGGTCCTGGCCAAAGCAATTAGGCAAGAGAAAGAAATAAAGGGCATCCAAACTGCAAAGGACGACATCAAATGACCCATGTTCACAGATGACATAATCCTAGATTTAGAAAAACCTAAGGAAAACACTGGCTCTGAACAAATTCAGTAAAGCTATAGGATACAAAATTGATGTAGAAAAAGTAGTAGCATTTCTACACACTAACAGCAAACAATCTGAAAAAGAAATCAAGAAAGCAATCCCATTTATAGCAGTTACAAAAAATAAAAAAACAAATGAATAAATTTAACCAAAGAAGTGAAAGAGCACTGCAGTGACAACTAGAAAACACTGATGAAATAAACCGAAGGGGACACAAAAAAATGGAAAGATATCCTGGGCTCACGGATTGGAAGAATGAATATTGTTAAAATGTCTGTGCTTACCAAAGTGATCTACAGAGTCATGCAATCCCTATCAAAATACCAATAGTATTCTTTACAGAAATAGAAAAAACAACCCTAAAATTGATCTGAACTTAAAAGACCCAAATAGACAAAGGAATCTTCAGCAAGAACAACAAAGCTAGAGGCACCACATACCTAACTTCAAAATATACTATAAAGTTACCGTAACCAAAACAGCATGGTGCTGGCATAAAAAACAGACACACAGACCAATGGAATGGAATAGAGAGCCCAGAAATAAGTCCGCACGTTAACAGCCAGCTTACTTTCAACAAAGGCACCAAGTACATACGTTGGGGAAAAGAACAGTCTCTTCAATAAATGGTGCTGGAAAAACTGGATATCCATATGCAGAAGAAACTAAACCTCTATCTGTCATCATATACAAAATGGATTAAAGCCTTACATGTACAACTGGAAACTATGAAACCACTAAAAAAAAATCATTGGGAAAATGCTTTAAGACACTGATCTGGGCCGGGCGCAGTGGCTCACGCCTGTAATCCCAGCACTTTGGGAGGCCGAGGCAGGCGCATCACGAGGTCAAGAGATCGAGACCAACCTGGCCAACATGGTGAAACCCTGTCTCAAAAAAAAAAAAAAAAAAAAGATACTGATCTGGGCAAAAATTTTTTGGATAAGACCTCAACAGCACGGGCAACAAAAGCAAAAATAGACAAATGGGATTACATCAAGCTAAAAAATGTCTGTACAGCAAAGGAAACAATCGAAAGAGGGAAGAGGCAACCTACAGAATAGAAGAAGATATTTGCAAACTATCTGACAGGGGATTAATAATCAGAATATATAAGGAACTGAAGAGCAAACACCACCACTACCACCACCAACAAATAATACGGTTTAAAAAATGGGTAAATGCTCTGAACAGACATTTCTCAAAAGGAGACATACAAATGTCCAACAGGTATATGGATGCAAATCAGGGAAATGCAAATCAAAACCACAGTGGAATATCATCTCACACCAGTTAAAATGGCTGTTATTGAAAAGACAAGGGCTGGGTGCCGTGGCTCATGCCTGTAATCTCAGCACTTTCAGAGGCTGAGGTGGGAGGATCACTTGAAGTCAGGAGTTTAAGCCCATCCTGGCCAACGTGGTGAAACCCCATCTCTACTAAAAATACAAATCATTAGCTGAGCGTGGTGGCCCACGCCTGTGATCCCAGCTACTTGGGAGGCTGAGGCATGAGAATTGCTTAAACTGGAGAGGCAGAGGTTGCAGTGAGCTGAGATCACGTCACTGCGCTCCAGCCAGGGCAACAGAACAAGACTCTGTCTCAAAAAAGGAAAAAAAAATTAAAAAGAAAAGACAAAAAGTAACAAATGCTGGCAAGGATGCAGAGAAAGGGGAACCTTCAGACACTGTTGGTGGGAATGTAAACTAACATAGCCAGTATGGAGAAAAGCATGGAAGTGTCTCAAAAACTAAAAATAGATCTACCATATGATCTAACAATCTACTGTTGACTACATATCCAAAGGAAATCAGTATCTTGAAGAGATAGGTGCATCCCCATGTTTATTGTAGCACTGTTCACAATAGCTAACATATAGAATCAACCTAAGTGCCCATCAATGAATTAATGGAAAAAGAAACTGTGGTATGTACACACAATGGAATATTATTCAGCCAGAAAAAGAATGAAATTCTATCATTTTCAGTAACATGGACGAAACTGAAGGAAATATTTATTTAAGTGAAATAAACCAGGCACAGAAAGACAAACATTGTGTTTCTCACTTTCACCTTTGTCCCACTGCCTTAGTTAGCCCTGACCTTTCTTGTGTTCCAGGTAGATAGTTGCATCAGCCTCCTATTGCATCTCACTCATATGTGGGAGCTAAAAGAGTTAATCTCATGGAAGTAGAGTAGAATAATGGTTACCAGAGGCTAGAAAGGTTAGCAGGGAGGGGGAGATGAAGAGAGGTTGGTTAACGGATACAAAATTACCTAGAAGGAATAAATTCTAGTGTTAGATAGCAGAGTAGGATGATGATAAACAATTTATATTTCAAAATAACTAGAAGAGAAGATTTGGAATGTTCTCAACACAAAGAAATGATAAATGTTTGAGATGACATTCTAATTACCCTGATTTGATCATAACACATAGTATATATGTATCAAAATATCGCATGTGGCCAGGCGAGGTGGCTCATGCCTGTAGTCCCAGCACTTTGGGAGGCCAAGGTGGGCAGTTCGCCCGAGGTCAGGAGTTCGAGACCAGCCTGGCCAACATGGCGAAACCCTATCTCTACTGAAAATACAAAAATTAGCCAGGCATAGTGGTGTGGGCCTGTAATCCCAGCTACTTGGGAGGCTGAGACATAAGAATCTCTCGAACTGGGAGGCGGGGGTAGCAGTGAGCCAAGATGGCACCACTGCACTCCAGCCAGGGAGATAGGGCGACTGACTCTGTCTCCAAAAAAGAGAAAAAATCACATGTACACCATAGATATATATGATTACTATGTGTCAATAACAAAATAAAATGGCAACCATACACACCAAAAAGTTGTGGTTCTGAGCATACGAATCAGGCTGCTTAGACTTGAATGCCAGCTTTGCCTCTCCTGGCTTAATGACCTGGACCATGAAGAAGAGGCACTAACCCAGCCTAGGGAGAAGTTAGGGACATCTTCCTGACGAAGGTGCCTCCTGAGCACCAGCCCATGGAAGAAGGGCTGGGAAGGTCGTTCCAGGTAGTGTCAATAGCAGGGATAAAGGCTGAGAGGCAAGAATCAGTACAGGGTATGTGGGAAAGTCAGCAGCAGTTTTGTGTTGCTGGAGCAGAGAGTAGGTTGGTGGGAAGGGGAGAGCTGAGGCCCTAGAGGCAGGCAGGGCGGAGTCATGCAGGCCGTGGACTTTATTCTGAAAGAGGCGGGCAGCTCCTGAAGGTTCAGCAGGGGAGTGACAGGTCAGCTGGACATTTTCAGTAGAGTACCCTGGCCACAGGGTAAAGGCTGAACCTGTAGAAGGACAAGTGTGGTGGCAGAGATCATAGTTAGGAGGCTAATGCAAGTATCTACCTGGAATGCAACAAAGGTCAGGACTCAGGCAGTGGGACAAGGGGTGGAGGTGAAAGCACAGACTTGAGAAAAGTTCAGGAGATAAGGTGGCATGACTCTGTGGTTAGTTGGGTGTGTGGGGTAAAGGGAAAGGGAGGAGAAATGGATACACCGGGTCTTCCCCATCACTACTGTCTCTCTCATCCAGCCCACCCTTGTCTTCCCTCTAGACCCTCTCACCTGACAGAGATACCCATTGGGCTGCGCCATGCAGGTGGCCCCATGCTGGCAAGGCCTGGACTCACATGGGTTCACATGATCCTGGCACAGGCTGCCTTGGAATTCAGGGGGGCAGTGGCAGAAATAAGAGGGGCCACTGTCGACACAGAGGCCTCCATTCTGGCAAAGGGAAGAGACGTCTATGCCTGGGGAGAGAGAAAAACAGGGATATATAAAGATAAGTAGAGATGTGGCTGGGCGCGGTGGCTCACGCCTGTAATCCCAGCACTCTGGGAGGCTGAGATGGGTGGATCACTGAGGTCAGGAGTTTAAGACCAGTCTGGCCAACATGGTGAAACCCCGTCTTACTAAAAATACAAAAAAAAAAGAAAAAAAATTTAGGTGGGTATGGTGGCACACGAATCTCAGCTACGCAGGAGGCTGAGGCAGGAGAATTGCTTGAACCTAGGAGGTGGAGGTTGCAGTGAGCCAAGATCATGCCACTGCCCTCCAGCCTGAGTGACAGAGTGGAACTCCATCTCAAAAAAAAAAAAGATAATTGAGGAGGAAGGGTGTATTTAGAAGGGTGTATTCAGGGCCCAGACTCCGGGTGTAGAGGCTTTAACTTGGGGCTCACTAACATTCCTGGGTGGAGGCTGCTCTGAGCCCAAGGAGTTAACAACTCCCAGCGCTGAAGAAATTAGAACACCGAGTTTTATTTCTCACCTCACGCTTTCTGCCGGAATACGGGAGACATACCTCTAAAGCTTATCATAGTGTTAAAGCAACTGCTTTCTTGGCTTAAAACAAGGCTTGAGCAATAAAAAAAAAATTTTTTTTTGAGACGGAGACTTTCTCTTTCCCTAGGCTGGAGTGCAGTGGCATGATCTCGGCTCACTGCAACCTCTGTCTCCCAGATTCAAGCAATTCCCCTGCCTCAGCCTCCTGAGTAGCTGGGACGACAGGCATGCGCCACCATGCCCGGCTAATTTTTTGTCTTTTAGTAGAGACAGGGTTTCACCATGGCAAGGATGGTCTTGATATCCTGACCTCATGATCCTCCCACCTCAGCTTCCCAAAGTACTGGGATTACAGGTGTGAGCCACTGTTCCCAACTCAGCAAGAAAGAATTTAAGGGATGCCTCAGGTGAGGACACGTGACTTAAGTCTGTCCCCTGCGTTTTGCATTCCTCTGATGTTCTTTCCCTGTGATTCCCATCAGCTATCCCCTAACTCCATCATAGTCTCTTTCCCGAGCTCTTCTCATATCAAAGCTTAGTGTGCTTTTACAAAGAGTCTGGCGTAACATGGAAGTGAGTGGGGTGGGGTTGAGTGTAGCTGGATTAAGTGTGGCCCACTCTGCTTGGGTTATGATGATCAGGACAGAGTTGAGTTGCTCCACGTTGAGTCATGTCCCTCAAGGTCGAGTTAAACTGGAACCCTGTGGACTGGGCTGGCTGGTGTTGCTAGACTTGTGTTAAATGTGGTAACAGGAATGTGTTAGGCTTCTCTGGATGTTGAACTGTGCAATCAAGAACTGATTTGTCTGTGTGGTTTTGATTCTCCAGGTGGTTGTTTTGACCAAAGGCTGCCTGGATGCCCTCAGGAACGGAGCAGGGGAGAACATCCATTATTTCTTCATCTGCTCCCCAGTCAGTGCTGAGGTTGATACCTTGGCTCAGTGCAGCCTTCTGGCAGGAAGACAGTGGAAGGTTGCAGAGAGGCCCGGTCCATCCCTGGAGGCACAGGCAGTAGAAGGAAGGCCCAGTCTGGAGGCAGTGGGAATTGCGTGGACAGGGCTTCTGGGCACATAAGTCCATCAGAGTCTGAGGGGTGGGAGGGAGCATGAGGCAGGACACAGCACCAGATTCCCAGCCCAGAGATGGTCCTCTGCCCACTCCAGCCCCTCAAAATCCCTTACTTCCAAAATTATCTCCTGGATGACCTGGGAGCAGGTGACCCTCCCTGGTTTCCCTCCCAGCCACTTCCCTCCTCAGCATACCTGGCTTCAGTGGTCCTCACCTGGCAGCTGCCTCCGGTGTAGCCAGTGGGGCAGAGGCAGTGGGGACCCTGAGGGCTGTCCTGGCAGGTCGCCCTATTCCTACAGGGGCTGAACAAGACAGAGACAGGGCAGGATAGGGAGAAGTTCTGGGAAACAAGGGGAAGGTAGTGTGTGATGTGGTCGGGAGACAACCACTGAGAGATGGCGAGCCAAGAGGGAAGGCAGAACGAGGGGCGTGGGGTGGGAGGCAACTGGAACCCAAGGGGAGATGAGAGGAGGGGTGGGAAGGCCAAGGGGACTTCTCCCTTCTAGGGGTCTTTGTACCCTGCTCACCTGTCTGCACAGCTGGGGCGGATCCTTCCCTCACAGCGCAGGCCCTGGAAGCCCACGGCACAGACGCAGGAGAAGGTGCCAGGCCTGTTCACACAGGTACCCCCATTGAAGCACGGGGCTGGAGAGAGGAGGCTGTGAGGGTTTGGGTTCCTTGCCTGTAACCTGGCCTGTGACTTCAGTCACACTGCACACAGGACTTACACTCCCCCCATCAAAATGCCAGCTCACTGCCATCCAATTAATTTTTGTTTATTTATATGATATATACATATAATGCGATAGGGTCTTGCTCTGTTACCCAGGCAGTAGTGCCATCACAACTCACTGCAGCCTCAACCTTCTGGGCTCAAGCCATCCTCCCACCTCAGTCTCCTATCTGGGACTACAGGCCTTAGCCACTGTGCCCAGCTAATTAAAAAACATTAAAAACAAATTTTTTTTCTTTAGAGATGGAGTTTCGTTATGTTGCCCAGGCTGGTCTGTCCAATTAAATTTAAAAAATATGG
This sequence comes from Alouatta palliata, assembly GCA_004027835.1. Taxonomy (NCBI): domain Eukaryota; kingdom Metazoa; phylum Chordata; class Mammalia; order Primates; family Atelidae; genus Alouatta; species Alouatta palliata. Next base: position 88,294 of record PVKV010005044.1, on the reverse strand, counting down.
CACAAGAATCTCCTCCCTAGTTCCTCCATCCTCCTGTGGCCCCCAGCTTCGCGGCACTGTGAGCACTCACCAGACACACAGTAGTCGGCGTTGCTCTGGCACTGGGGCCCTGTGTGGCTTGGAGGGCAGGTGCAGTGGTAGCCTCCAAGGCTGGGGCTGCAGGAGCCACCGTTGAGACATGGCCCTGAGTGGCAAGCTGTTATCTCCTCGCTACAGGTGGGCCCTGAAGGAAACAGGTGAGGGCTGAGAAAAGGTGTCCTCCTTCCCTCCCTCCACTCTCCTCTTTTGTTTTCCTTCCCTTCCTCATCCCCAACCCTATTATTCTCTCCCATCAAGCTCCTTTCTCACCACCTCCCACACATCACCTGTGTCCCCTGCAGCCCAGTTCTCCTTAGTGGTGACTGAGACACAGGGCCGGTGGTCACCTGCCTTGCCTTTGACTTAGGGGGTGAGTAGCACAGAGTGTATATGGTTTAGGGAGGGTCTCACCTGTGTAGTCCGCAGGGCAGATACAGTTGTAGCCAGACAGCTGGGGCTGGCAGGTCCCCCCATGGGCACAGGGTGCGGAAACACAGCCCCCTAGCTCTGTCTCACATCCCGGCCCCGTCCAACCCACGTCACACACACATGAGGAGCTGGTTGTAAAGAGAAAGGGGAGGGTTTTTCTCTTCTCCTACTGCATGTGCTCCCCTCCCCACTGCCTGGGTCCCTATGACTTCCTCTTCTTTTGGCCCTGAGATTCTGGCCTCTTTCTTCAGTGGCTTTGCTCTCAGCACCACCCCCTTCCTCCCCCACACCTGCTCATTTTCTCCAACTAGATATGCGCATATATATATATATATATATATATACACATTATTTCTGTCACTCGCTTATTTTCTTTCTTCATTAGAATGAAAGCTCCATGAGAGCAGTTGCTTTGTCTCTTTTGCTTTTTGCTGTTCCCCCACAGCCTGGAACAGTAGCCACACAAAGTAGGTGCTCAGCAGATGTTTTTTTTTTTTTTCCGAGACGGAGTCTTGCTTTGTTGTCCAGGCTGGAGTGCGGTGGCACGATCTTGGCTCACTGCAACGTCTGCCTCTCGGGTTCAAGCGATCCTTCCGCTTCAGCTTCCTAAGTAGCTGGGATTACAGGGTGCACCACCATGCCCAGCTAATTTTTGTATTTTTAGTAGCTATGAGGTTTCACCATGTTTGCCGGGTTGGTCTTGAACTGTTGATCTCAGGTGATCCACCCGCCTCGGCCTCCCAAAGTGCTGGGCTTACAGGCGTGAACCCATAATCAGCACTGCGCTTGGCCTCAGCAGATATAATGAATGATGAATTGGCCCTGGGATTTAATGCTCTTCTTTCTGCTCTGACCCCTGGTCCTCTGTTTCTCCCATTTCTTGTGGACTCTCTTCTCCTGGGATAACACTTACTCCCACTGCCTCACCCTAAGAACTTTGCCATCTCCTTCCTTTTTCCCACTGGTCATTTCTCACAGACCTAAACCTCACTGGCTGTCTTCTCCTGTCCTAGCGAGGGGAGCCCAGAGGAGGGGGCAGATGGAGAGGGCCTGGAAGATGTTACCTCTGGCAGTGCCCATGGTGGCAGGTGCAGTTGTCCTCAGGTGGGGCACAGCCAGGACTTCCGTCAGGACAGAGGCAGTTGGCCTGGTCTTTCTGTTCCTTACATATCTGCTTGGGCTGGCACAGGTTGGGAGCACACAGGGGAACCTCGCAGAGCTGGCCTAGGGTGGAAGATGGGTCAAAAAGAAAACAGCTCCTCCACATTCTTGATTGGGTCAAAGGCCACTTCTTATGCATGCCTTGCTCAATCCCCATGTGCCTGTCCTTCAATGGCTCCCTATTGCCTTTAAGATACTGTTTAACTTCCCAGAATGATGTGTGGAGTCCTGCAGGACATGATTTTTGTACAACTCCTGTGTTTCTCAGCTTTGTCTTGCTGCACCCTTCACTCTGGCTCTCTTACAGTTCCTTAAACGGGATGTGCTTTTCTTGTGCTATCTGGCACCGTATTTAGACAAACTTGCTCATCTTTTTTTTTTTTTTTGAGACGGAGTCTTGCTCTGTCACCCAGGCTGGAGTGCTGTGTAGTGAGGTCTCTGCTCACTGCAACTTCCGCCTCCAGGGTTCAAGTGATCCTCCTGTCTCAGCCTCTCGAGTAGCTGGGATTACAGGCGCACGCCACCACACACGGCTAACTTTTGTATTTTTAGTAGAGACAGGGTTTCACCATTTTGGTCAGGCTGGTCTTGAACTCCTGATCTCAGGTGATCCACCTGCCTCGGCCTCCCAAAGTGCTGGGATTACAGGCATGAGCCACGACGCCTGGCCTCTGCTCATCTTTCATGACTCATCTCAGCCATCACCTCCTCCATCTTTAGTCTGGGTTGGCTGGTCCTTTGTGCTCCTGTAACATCCTGTACATTTTTTGCTCAGAGCACCTCCATGGGCTATAATCAATAGGAGATTTGTTGATCTCTCTGTATTAGACTTGAAGTCACATGAGATGGCAACTCTCTTACTCAAATTTGCCTCTGTATGTGGCATAGTAGGCACTTAGTAAGTGTTTGCTAAATAAGCAAATGAACGCCTTTGCTTTGAGTCTTGTCCTCTGCCCCCGAGCCTCAATCACATCATTTACATTGAGCCCATGTGGGCCCTACGGTCACCCCTGCCCTTGTCCCCATGATTGTACAATTGTGCAGGTTTTACACTAAATCACTTTATAGGTTACCATTCTCATTCTATTCTCACATCTCAACCATCGAACACCCACCCCAACGAACTCTGCCCCAACCCAAATGGAATAAAATATTGTGCCAGTTCTTTCCAATGCCTCCCCTGCTAACCTGTGAAACCAGAGGGGCAGAGGCAAAAGAAGGCTCCGGGGAGGTCAAGGCAGCTGGCTCCAGCGGGGCATGGGTCACTCAGACACTCATTCACCTCTGTTTGACAGCGTGACCCTTCAAAGCCTGTGGCACAGCAGGAAGGTCAGGGACCTGCATGGACATCTGGCTCCTGCCCCCATCATCCCCCACAGTGTGCGCCCCAGTTTACCTGGGAGACACTTGCAGTGGAAGGCTCCAGGGTGGTCCTGGCACTGCCCACCATTGGCACAAGGAGAGCTTCTGCACTCATCGATATCCTCCTCGCACTGGGTGCCGGTGAATCCTGGTGAGGCGGAAGTGGGTGGGGAGAGGAGGCCAAGGTCATCGAGGGAGGCACAGCATGGCGCTTTCCCTCACCAGGAAAGGTGAACTTGCAGAGCTTCCCAGACACCTGGAGCAGGTGGGCGTGGGGCGACAGAGAGTGAAGCAGAAAAGGTGAAGCTCAGCCACCTGCCAGCTGTGTGACTTTGGACAAGCTGGTCAACCCTCTAGGCCTCAGTTTCCTGTTCTGTGTAAAAGAGGAATAATAATGGAACCTACCTCATGGTTCTGTTAAAAAGATTGAATGACATAACGCCTGAAAAGTACACAGCCAAATGGCTAGCCTGGAGTAAGTGGTGAATAAATGTAGTTATTATCATAGCAGGGGAAAGAGGGGTGTCCGGTGAGGCTGGAGAAGAAAGGCTTGAGGCAGCTTTCCCTGGGTTTGTGATGAGAGTGCCAAGACCAGCCTGGGACCTCAACATGTGGGGAGAGAACACAGAGCTGTGCAGGAGGGCAGAAAAGGAGGGACATTTGGGTGACTTGGCAGGACAGAGATGAAAATGGGCGAGTCAGCAAGGGAAGATTTGGGGATGTAACAGAAGAGATTTTGGGGAGCAAAGATGGATTTGGAGGATTCCTTGGCTAGGGAGAGAGGGCTTCAAGAGGCCTTGGGTGATTGCCGGGCCTGAACTCTGCAGGTTCAGAGGCCGGGGGTCTGAGGGTGGCCGGAGCAGCATCTGTACTCACCAGGCGGGCAGATGCACTGGAAGCTGTTGAGTAGGTCATGGCAGTCCGCGTTGTTCAGGCAGGGAGCTGAGGCACACTCGTTGGTCTCCACCTCGCAGAGCTGCCCTTCTAAGCCTGGGGACATGGGTATCATGAGGGATTCAGCTCAGAACAGGTCCGCCTGGGAGACCTGTGTTCTAGAATTGGCCCTGCTCCCAACTTGCCCGGCTCTGGCGGTCCTCCGCCGAGGTGCTGTCTGCATGGGGTTGAACAAGGTGAACCCTGAGACCCTGCTGCTTCATGGTGTGTGGCCCTGCTCTTTCCCAGGTGTGAAAAGCCAGGGAACAGGGTGCCTTCTGGGGACCTGTGGGAGGACTGCAAGGCTTTTTGGGGGTCATTCCTGTGTATACAGAAGGCAGGGCTCACCAGGGCGGGCTGATCAGCCTGGAGGACTTCAAGGTACAAATAGGACAAGCAAGCATCAGCTTGGAGGACGATTCCTGCCTGTTTTCCTGCCCGAGCAGGCCTCCCTGCCAGGGAGAATGGAGATCCTAAAGTGCTTGAATTTGAAGGACATCTGGGAAACTGTGTTGCTCCCATATTTATCTGGTTGCTTTGGGTTCATCCTGGTCTCCACTGTCTCATCCTGAACTGAGGTGGGATCAACCTCTGGACCTTGGCTTCCTCTGTTTTCTTGCCTGGGGAGTCTGTTCTGAAGCTCCTTGATATCTACAACTTTGTCCCTTGGATTACTGAACCGATTTCTCTTGTTTTTCTATGCTTGTCTGTGGGGTGGCCTGAGCTGGTATCTTTGGGTGCCACTCAGTTTAGAGAGCGATATGGAGTAGTGGTTATAATTATTGAAGCCCTTGGTTTGAATTTCAGCTCTGCCACTTGCTAGCTGGGTGACCTTGGACGAGTCACTTAACCTCGCTGTGCCTCAGTTTCTTCAGTTATAAAATGGGCATTGCAGCAGTGCTGACCTCATGGGCTTATTGTGGTGAGTAGATGAGAATGCCTGTAAGAAGCTCAGGCAGTACCTGGTGATAAAGTCAGCTATTATTTTTCTGATTTCATTCAACTCCTAGATGTTGGCTCTGTCCCTCTCTTCCTGGGACGACTCTTCCCCCTTAAAACTAGCCTGGAAGTGGGTGCAGTATCGCAGCTATCTTTTTCTTGTTGTACCAAATTTTTCCTGCTGTATCACAGGACTTTTGGGATTTTAAGGGATTACCTTCAATCTCTACATGGGAGAGTTTCTACGATTGGGGGAACATGTGGGTTGACCTGAGCAGAGGCTGCAGCATGGAGTTTAGGAACTGCTCTTCTGCCCTCTCTTGCTGGGCTGTTGTGCACAGGGGACCAGGTTGTGCAGTCTCTATGATGACTATGGAATGAATGGAAGCCCCTTCAGAGTAGAGAAATGCATAACCTTACTACCATCTGTGGCAAGCCTTGTCCGAGGGATCATGAGTGTCCCTGAATTTTCATCTTGGGGTAGAGAGAGAAGCACCTGTGATAACTTACCCCAGCCAGCCTGAGGCTGTCTCTACTATGGGAGGGGTGGCTCCTAGTGAGTTCAGGAATAGTTCCCTGTTTCTCCCACCCAAGGCCCCATCCAGCTGGTACCTGGTGGGCAGAGGCAGTGGAAGGTGGCAAGTAGGTCCAGACAGGTGCTCCCTGGGTGGCAGGGCTGGGAGAGGCACTCATTGTAATCAGTCTCGCAACGGGAGCCCGTGTAGCCAGGTGGACAGAGGCAGTTGAAGGAGCCGGGGGTGTTGAGGCAGGAGCCTCCATGTTCACAGGGACTTGGGCCTTCCTGAGCTGGGTGGAGAGAAGAGCTGAGAGTCCACAGGGGCCAGGGAAGGGGAAAAAGGTCAGACTGTCAAGGAAGATGTGGGGGCCTGTGTGTGGAAGATGAGACCAAATTGGGGAAGGGGCTTGTGTCTTTACGATGGAGAGGAAAAAAGGGCCCAAATTCATGGGGACTGGGGGACTGAGCATTGGAGAGAGGGTCATGTAGGCAAGAGATGCCAAATCTGGGCAAATTCAAGGAAAAAGATGTTTGCTTTTTTATTTTGAAAGGCAATCTGCCCTTTTCTGTTTTCAGTGCAGAGGCCTGTCTGAGGCACAGAGAGGCTCTGAAGCGGGAGTGGCCTCACCCATCAGACACTCGTCCAGGTCCTGGTGGCAGGTGGGCCCTGAGTAGCCGGGCTGACACAGGCAGAGTGTGGAGCCTGTGAGCGGGTTGGTGCTGCACTGGGCTTCCCCATGGCACGGCTGGCTCAGACACATGTCTTCCAAGTGGCACAGCAGTCCTGGAGGGGCAAGAGGGGGTGAGGCTCTCAGAGGCCACTTGAAGCTCCTAGCAACCCTCTTAGTGCTTCTCTTACTCTCCATCTCTACCTCTCACCTCCTGATACCCTCTGCCCCCATACCTGTGCGTCCAGGTGGGCAGAGGCAGGAGAAGGAACCCACACGATCAATGCAGGTGGATCCTGGGGCACAGGTGGCAGCAATACAGTCATCCAGGTTCTCCTCGCAGCCTGTGCCCCCCCAGCCACTCACACACACGCAGTGAAAGCTGCCAGCAGAGTTCTGGCAGGTGCCCCCGTTTCTGCAGCGAGGGGGACCCTGGGCCTCACACTCATCCACATCTTCGGAGCAATCCCAGCCTGCAGGGGGTTGGGGAGGGGCCGAGGGCTAAAGCTGGGAGCCCTGTGAGTAGGGAAGGCCAGGGGCTGACTCACTGGGCCACGGGTGCCATGAACGTGGCTTAAACAACTCACCTGTCCAGGTTTCTGGGCAGAGGCAGGTGTAGGTATCAAGCCCGTCCTGGCAAGTGCCCCCATTCTGACACTGGTGGCTGACACAGTTGTCTGGATTCACCTCACAGTCCAGGCCTATAAAACCTGACAGGGTCATGGGATCAGTTGGGGGAGGAGGCTCCAAGGGAGACATCCTGCCCTGCCCAGAGAGAGGGGCGGCAGGAGAGCCCCTGTGAGGACACACCTGGGGGGCAGAGGCACAGGTGAAAGGTGGAGTCTTTCCCTGGCATCAGCTGGCAAGTGCCTCCGTTCGAACAGCCCCTAGAAGGGCAGGGTCCTGCCCGGAGCTCACAGCGTGGACCCTCTCGTCCCACAGGGCAGAGGCACTGGAAGGAGCCCAGTGTGTTATGGCAGGAGGTGCCGCTGGGGCAGGGTCCTGGGTCCTGGAAACACTCGTTGACATCACGTTCACAGGCATGGCCCTCGAAGCCAGGTGGGCAGCGGCACTGGATCTGGGGGTACGTGGCCAGACACACCCCTCCATTAACGCATGGGTTGGCTGAGCAGAAGTCCCGAAGCTGGCATTGCTCACCTGAGGCAGAGGACAGAGGGAGCTGTTTCTAGCACTGTACAAATTCTAGCCCATCTGAGATGACCCAGTGCTCACTCTGGATTATCTCTGGGTCTAGTTTTCATATTTCCTTCCCTTTATTACCCGACTCTTTGCCTTGTTTCATCACCCCTGATCTCCGTGTTGCCCTGCCTTGGGAGGGTTTATCTGGAGTGACCACATCTTCTAAAGTGATGATGGGAGTATTGCAGATTGGCCTTGCCTGAGAAAATCTGGGATGTGGGTGATCTTGGGGGAAGTGAAAGCATCCCATGTCTGCAGGCAGGAGACTCAGGTGGCACCTTGCTGTGCCATAACTGGTTGTATACCCTTGGGCGAGTCACTTTGCCTTTCTGATCTGGATTTCCTAATCTTTAAGTGGGTTGAGGCACCTGGAGACTCACTTCACAGCCCATGTGCACCAGTGGTAATGGCGGCAGCAGTGGAGGTGCCGCGTGCTGAGCTGAGCAAGCACTTCCTGAGCATCGGCCCCTCGTGTCCTCTCAGCAACCTTATGAAGTGTGAACATGACTCTCCCTGTTTGTCAGCTGACAGCTGAGCACCAGAAAGCTAAAATATCTTATCCCAGGTCACGTAGCTGGTCAGTGGCAGGGCTGGCATTTGGCCCCAGGGGCTGCTGCAGAGCCCCTAGTCTGAAGCCCTAAGCTTGCTCTGGAGTTACACCCCTTCTCCTGGGGTGGCCCCCACTCCACTCTCTGGGTCACATCCCTCCCTTCCCTGTGCCTCTCCCACCACTACAGTCTTTCCTGGTGGTATTATGGGCTCCCTCCACTCAGAATGGGAGCCATTCAGCTGCTCAGAATGCAAAAGCCTGGAGGCCACTGGTATGCCAGGCAATGACTGTCTAGCTGCTAGGCAGTGGGGAGACTAAGGGGGCTAGGATGGGAATCAGGGTGGTGCACAAAGGGGGGCTCATGGCACCCTTAATTTGGAAATATTTTAGCATTTTAGCAGTCAGTATAATCATGCTGGTGAATGTCGGTCATGGGTAAGTGGATTGCCAAGAATTGGCATGTTGATTCTCACGGCTTCTGTCTTCAAAGGGCTTGCAGTTTCTCAGGCTCCAGTTCCATCTTTCCCACCCACAGCCTAACCCATTGCTCCTGCCTGTCCCCTCCTGACCTCCCCAGCGGCACTTACCTGTCCATCCAGGCATGCAGGAGCACTGTGGGCGGCCCGAAGCCTGGATGTGGCAACGGCCCCTTGTGGAACAGAAGGAGGGAGGACAAGGGTCTTCAAGCTGGGCCTGGCATCTCTCACCAGTGAAGCCAGGGAGGCAAGTGCACGAGAAGCTGGGTGCCAATGGAGTGGGAGGGCTGGGGGGCCCTAGGGGAGCGGGAAGCAGGGCTTGGCAGCTGCCTCCATTCTGGCAGAGCTGGGTGTTCTGGCAGGGGTCAGGAAACTGGCACGTCTCACCCAGGAAGCCAGGCGCACACCTGGGCAGGGGAGGAGACGGAAACTCACATCACTAGACCCTCTTCCCATTCTCGCCCACCTCCCTCCTCTGCCTTCATTGGTTTCCCTTCATCTCTTTCACTTCCTCCCTTTCTTCTTTGGTCTCAGTTCCTCACCTCTCCCATTTTGCTCTCCCTCCCCCTTTCTCTCCAGTCTCCCACTTTTGCAAGGCACACTCACAGGCAGGTCCCTTGTCCCTCAGACAGGCTCAGGCAGGTGCCTCCATTGGCACAGGGTTCTGGGAAACTCCCACACTGCAGCCCTGGGGATGGAGAGGGAGGTGTGATGGAAGCACTGGGCGCTCTGCCTCCATCCTTCCTTCTCTAGGTGCACCTGAGAGACCTGTCCACAGCAGCTCCCACAGGTACTCTAAACCACCTCTTCTTCATATCTGTCCCCACTCTCCACATGATACCCAGCCCCAGCCCCAGCGCCCTTCATCCCAGTTACTAATCCCCACCTCCCTTTCCTGTTTATTCTCTGGCCTCCCAAGTGCAGCCTCAGACTCCATCCCTCGGAAGCAAGACAACAGGGGTCAGAAGGGGGGGTAGTGGGGGCTCCTGGGAGGTGAATGGCTGAAACTTCGACGAGATTTCCTCCCGGAAAGGCCCAGCATTGAGCCATCCGGGGGGTGGGGACAGCTGGACTAAGAAAGGGACTCAGTGGGCCTGACCGTTCATGTCCCCATCTCCTGCTTCCTTCTCATCTCTTCCCCAAGCAGGTGGTCAGTGTGGTCCCTCTTCCCCTCTTCCGTATGGCTGCAAGAGTCCTCTCAGTGCCAGTGCTGGTGAAGTTCTTCCTGGGATTGGGCACCCTCTCACCCATCCCCCAGTAGTCACCATCCCTGGCACCAGGCCCAGAGCAGCTCCAGGGGCAGAATCGTCTCTCCCTGCAGGCTGTCACTATTTGGGCAGTGAGAATCTCCTCCACCCAGTGTCCCTCATACAGCCTGGAGCTTGGCCCTCTTCCCCCACCCCACTGGACATCCTCCTAAGGGAAGTGGGTCCCCCACCTCTCCCATGCCATGCCTCACCTCTGGTTATGACCACTGAGAAATGCAGAAGCAGCAGCAGCAACAGCAGCAGTGAAGGGGACTGCATTCCAGAGCCCCTTCCCCAAGTCCCGGTCCCTGTCCCTCTTCAGGCAGGGTCCCTCAGAGCCCTCATTGAGGCAGGAGCCACCTCCTCTGCTCCCACTGCCCCTTCTTCCTCCTCCTTGGCCTGCTGCAAGCCTCACGTCTGAGCTGCTTCCTGAGTCACACAATGTCCTGGACACCCTAGTAATGGGGGGGCGGAGGAAGAGTGGAGGAACAGTAGCGGGGATGAAGGAGGGGCCTTCTGTCCTGACAACCCCTGGGGAAGTAGGGGGAAGTAGGACAGTGTGCCTGGAGGGCAGGTGATAGGAGGGGAGAAGGACTCTTGGAACCCCCGGGGCAGTCCTAGCCCTGCTGTTTGTTGATCCAGTCTCTCCTTTCTAGGGATGGGAATTACAAGGTGGCTGCCCCTGTGCCCCAGGAAGGGCAGGACCTGGAAACAGATGTGGGGGGGTTAGAGAGTTCCGTATTGCTCCTCCCGGGAGTGGAGGCTTAAACCACCAGGTTAAGCAGGTTTTTTTTTCCGGGTTATTACAGATGCTTCTCAGAGAACCTGCAACTTGTCATAATTTGAAACCACTCACCTTGGGAAAAGGAACCCAGAGGGCTTCTGGGTCTTATCTTGGCTCTTGCCAGGACATATTTTTCTCCTTCTAGGGAATGGGCAAGATGCTGGCCGGTTTTGGGGAAACCTTGGTCTTCCTGTTGTAAGGGAATATTAAGAGTGTCATTATCAGTGATAAATGAACATGGTCTACCCTAAATTTTGCAGTCTGGATTATCTGTAACAAACACTGAATTTGGGTAGTTTTCACTTCCTCCATCTCTGCCTCCCTCCACTGCAGAGGCCCTTGGGATGCAGGGAATGCCAGTCAGAATGCAAAGTTGGAGTAAATAAAATCACAAAAGAGAATTCGTTGCCTCAAAATACTCATCCTACCTTTTTGAGTCAACCCAGGGCAACTTTGGGGTCAACCACACAGCAAGTTCTTCTAGTAGCACAGGGAACTGACAGTCCAGGGTGGCAGAAGGTGTCACTGGCAGCTGTGCTCTCCCTGGTGCGGAGGCACTCATGGCTGCAGCCGGCACACCTGAGCACCTTACCCGGGGAAGATACTTTGCCAGCACTACTTTCTTCCTTTTCTTAGCTTTTTATTTTGAAATACTTTTAAACTCATAGAAAAGGGGCAAGAATACTAAAAAGAATTCCGGGATACTCTTCACTCAGCTTTATCCACTAATATCATTCGACCACATTTACTTCATCGTTATTTCTCTATAAATACACATTTGTATTTTTTTCTGAACCGTTTGAGAGTAAGTTGCATACAAAGTACCCCATTTACCCTTAAACCCATCAGTGCAAATTTTCTAAGAACAAAAACATTCTCTTACATAACATAGTACAATTATCCAAATCAGGAAACTTAGACTGATGTAATACTATGATCTAATCGACAGTCCAAATTCAGGTTCTGCCAATTGCCCCACAATGTCTTTCATGACAAATTTTTCCCTTGGTCCAGGATCTCATCTGGCATCCTGCATTGCATTTAGTTGTTGATTCTTTTTAGTTTCCTTTAATATGAGTACAGTTCCTTCAACGTACTTTGCTTTTCATTATATTGACTTTTTTTTTTTTTTTTTTTTTTTTTGAGACAGAGTCTTGCTCTGTCGCCCAGGCTGGAGTGCAGTGGCACTATCTTGGCTCACTGCAACCTCCACCTTCCAGGTTCAAACGATTCTCCTGCCTCAGCCTCTCGAGTAGCTGGGATTACAGGCATGCGCCTGGCTAATTTTTGTATTTTTGGTAGAGATGGGGTTTCACTACATTGTCCAGGCTGGTCTCGAACTCCTGACCTCAGATGACCTGCCCACCTCGGCCTCCCAAAGTGCTGGGATTACAGGTGTGAGCCACGGTGCCCAGACCTTCGGTACACATTCTTGAACTTACATATTTGCACGGCTGTCTAATTATTTCCCTAGGCAAAATTATAGAAGTGAAACCACTGAGTGAAAGGGTGAAGGCATAGACCTGTTTTAAAGCTCTTAGTCCCTAAGTGTTGCCAAGCCTTTCTCCAGAAAGCAGTGCAGGCCTTTTACTCCGGTTAGTAGCGTCTGCCTCTGTCCTTGCTCTTGCCAACTCTCTGCATTAGAATCCTCACCACTTTGATAGATGAAATGGCCTCTTATCGTTGCTCTAAACTGCACATCTGTTGTTAAGCGTCGACATTCTTTTTAACTGTTTAATGGCTATTGGTGTTTCCTGTCCGTGCTTTTGGTCCACAGTCCTATTGGTGTCATTGTCATTTTTCCATCACTTTCCTTAATTGAGGAGGCAACTGTGGGTATGGGGAAGAGGAGCCCTGGTGTAAAATTCCCTGCTTTTGTACTCTCTGGTTTGCTGACTGGGATTTGGTGTTGGTGAAGAGTGAAAGGAAAATATGAAGAGACAACAGGTTTCTCGTGGAACCATGAAGACCTTGGTGGAAAGAACTGGACTCCCCATTTCTGCAGTGTTGCCAATCTCGCACCATTTGTGGAAGAGGAGGCTGGGGCATTAGGCTGGAGCTTGAGAGAAAGAAGAAATTGCAATGGAGACAGAGAAGAAGTGGTTAGGTGGAAGGGGAACCAGGAGTGCGGTGGGGTAGAAGCTGAGCTTAAAGACAGTGTCAGGAAGCTGCCTGCCCACTTCTTGCTTTGTCCTGTCTAAGGCAAGGTGGTGTGCACCTGCTCAGGCTTTATGAGCTATGCTGCCCAGGCCTCTAGGACCTTACAGCCCAGAACAGTATTGATACTCCCCAACAGCTTGTTTCTCCTTCCCAGTGGCTTCCCAAGGGTTGATGCTGACTGGGGTGGTACCTTCATGGCTACAGCAAGCTGCAGCACGCCAGGGACACAGACAGTTTTCTTTGGTGGGAAATGACCCTTTTTCCTACAGTATTTCATCAAATAGAGGTTCATTTTGTTAAAGGAATTTTCTTTCATTGTATACTCCCTGAGAAGGATAAATCTGTCAGTCATTCACACTTTAGTCATAGGGACTTGTGACCTTAAGAGGTTAACTCCGAGGTTGGCCCTGATAATGTGTCCAAACACAAAGAAGACAACAGGCCATTGTAGCCTTAGATAAGCAAGAGTACCGGCCGCAGCAGTGGCTGATGCCTATACTCCCAGCATTTTGGGAGGCCAAGGTGGCAGAATCACTTGAGCCCAGGAGTTCAAGACCAGCCTGGGCAACACAGATAAACCCCATCTCTACGAAAATACAAAAATTAACTGGCTGCGGTGATGTGCACCTGTTGCCCCAGCTACTCGGAAGGCTGAGGTGGGAGGATCACTTGAGCCCAGGAGGCTGAGGCTGCAATGAGCCATAATCATGCTACTGCACTCTAGCAGGGTGACAGAGTGAGACCAGAGTGGGGGGGGGGGAAGAGAAAGAAAATAAAAGAAATAGGCTGGGCATGGTGGCTCACACCTGTAATTCCAGTACTTTGGGAGGCTGAGGCAGGTGGATTGCCTGAGATCGGGCGTTCGAGAACAGTTTGATCAACATGGAGAAACTCCATCTCTACCAAAAATACAAAATTAGCTTGGCATGGTGGCACACACCTGTAATTTCAGCTACTCGGGAGGCCGAGGTAGGCGAGTCGCTTAAACCCGGGAGGCAGAGATTGCGGTGAGCCGAGATGGTGCCACTGCACTCTAGCCTGGACAACAAGAGTGAAACTCTGTCTCGAAAAAAAAAAAAAAAAAAAAAAGAAAGAGAAAAGAAAAATAAGCAAGAGTAATCCACTGTTAGAGATTATTTGTAAATATTTGGTTCGGGAGATGTGGAGCCCCCTGTTGCCCCAGGCCCCTCTCTGCCTCCCTGCTGGTTACTCTTCATCTCCCCAGCCTCTTATCATTGTAGTGTCTGTGGTCATTCCCTGGGCCTCTTCTATTTTCTCCCTCCCTAGGTGATCTCATCCAGTCTTGTGGCTCCCTACCAGATTCAGATACCATCTATGGAGACCACCTTTGTGCTGATGACTCTCAAATGTATACCTCTAGATCATACACTTCCCAGAAGCCCTCCAGACTTGTACTTCCAAGTACAAGTACCACGAACTCACCATGTCCAGATGTCCAGAACTGACCTGATCTTCTCCCTGAACTGTCTCTTCCTTCCTGACAGAATCGAGGTTTGCAGTTCTATTCTTTCCATTGTTCAAATCTTTGAAGACATTGCTGCCTCCTCTCTTTTTCTCATATTCCACATCCAAATTGCCTTAAATTCTATGGACTCTACCTTCAAAATATGTATGTCTGGAATGTGAGCACTTCTCATCTCTTCTCATCCCGCCTGCCAATACCCTAGTCCAAGCCAGTGTCATCTCTTGCATCTCCGGACTTGTCTTCCTGCTGCTGTCCTTGCCCTCCTTGTCCATGTCTCTACAGCAGCCAAAGTGAGTTTGGTAAAACACAAGTTAGACCACCTCACTCTTCTGCTTAAAACTCTCCAGTCACTTCTCCACTCACTCAGAGTAAAGCTAGCTTCTTTACAGGGCCTTCAAGGCCCTACACAAGGCCCTTCCCTCTCTAACCTCATCTTTGATTCCTTCTTACCGTCCAGCCCCACTGGCTTCCTGCTGTTCTTGAAACCGGCACATTCACACCTTAGGGCCTTGCACTTGCTCTTCTCACTGCATGAACTGCTTCCTTCCCCAGGTATCTTTGTGGCTCTGTCCCTCATCTCAAAAGGCACCCAACTGAGGCCTTCCCTGGCTACCTCATTTCAAAACCGGAAGCCCTCTCCCGTGTTCCCCCTCCCCGTCGGCTTTTCTTCTTATTATTTCTCATTCATTTGTATTTCTTATTTACTGACTGCCAGTTCCACAAAGGCAAGGATTTTTGACTTTTTCATTTACTTATTTTTGGACTTGACCGTGCCTCAGCGTGTGGAGCAGAACCTCAACTCACCATGCACTGTCTCAGTTAAAATACCTCTAGGACGGGGACGCCATTACCTCCACCCACAGTGAGATGTGGAGCTCAGAGAAGCTGAGTAACTTGCGCAAGGTCATATAGCTACTAAGTGTGTTTCAGATGTGAGTTATTCACATCCAAACCCATATCCTTTCTACCCTGAGGTGCCATCTGTCTTAGTAGGATTTATTTTTTGTCATTTAAAAAAACATGTGGGCATGGCTGGGAAACAAGTTTCTGCCTTGCATTACATCAGAAACTACAGATCCAGACATTCCCTTATGCCTTTACTTACCTCAGTGCAGCATTCAGTAAGTACTGACGCATGCCATTTGCTTATTTCCTTACCCATTCATTTACACAGGATTTATTGAGCACATGCTTTGTACCTCATGCTGTTTTAGGCCCTGAATTTATGGCCGTGAACAAAATAGATTGATACCCAGTAAATATAAAATATAATATCAGATAGTGATAGTGATAAGGAGTATGAGATGATATAAAGCAGGGTGAGGGGAGACGGAAGAACTTGGGGACGATTTTAGATTGGGAGGTTGGTCGGGTACGGTGGCTCACGCCTGTAATCCCAGCACTTTGAGAGGTGGAGGTGGGATCATCTGAGGTCAGGAGCTCGAGATCAGCTTGGCCAACATGGTAAAACTGTGTCTGTACTAAAAATACAAAAATCAGCCAGACATAGTGGCGCACACCTGTAGTCCCAGCTACTCCAGAAGCTGAGGCAGGAGAATCGCTTGAACCTGGGAGGTGGAGGTTGCAGTGAGCCAAGATTGCACCATTGTGCTCCAGCCTGAAAAAAAAAAAAAAAAAATTGAGAGGTCAATGAGAAATGGCAACTCTAGTTTCAAAATAAGTACCAAATTATACCGCTTGTCAGCACACCCCCACCATCTCTAATTAGGAGTATTGCAATAGCATCCTACCTGGCTCCTTTGCTTCCAGTTTGCCCCCAACTCCTGGCCCAGGCCATTCTCCATGTGGTGACCAGTGAGAGATGATTGGGGCATGGTGAGAAGCAGTCTGATTTGGAATACATTTAAAACTAGAGTGGTCATGGTTTGATTGACTGAGGGACACGTTGGATCTTCAGGAAGCAGACTTTGAGATTTAACCCGGAGCTGGGATGGCCCTTCAGAGCTGTCCCGAATTGGGGCAAGGAAGCTGGGTTTTTGCCCCTGACATTAATCAGTCATGGAAGGTGGCTTGCCCCTAGAGAGTGTGACCTTGGGGAGGCAGTTTTCCCCAGTCCACAAAGAGGGCTGACAGGTAGGGGCTGTCTTTGAGCAGAAGAGTTGAGTAACACTATCAGCTAACTAAATCTAATGGACATCTACAAAACACTCTACTAAACAATAGCAGGATTTACCATTTTTCTGAAGTGCACACGGAACATTCTCCAGGATAAGTCATAGGCTAGGCCGTAAAACACGTCTCAATAATTTTAAAAGGATAAATCATTCAAAGATGTTCTCTGATCGCAAAAGAATTAAATTAGAAATCAACAACAACAGGAAATTTGAGGAAATTGCAGTGTGTGAAAATTAAGCAGCATGCCTCCAACCAACCAATGGGTCAAAGAAGGAATCACAAAGGAAACTAGAAAATATTTTGAGCTGAATGAAAATTGAAACCGAACATATCAGAATTTTTGAGACGTAGCTAAAGCTATGCTTAAAGGGGATTTATAGCTTGTAATTTCTATATTACCTTATACCATACACAAAAAACTACTCAAAATTGATTATAGACCTGAATGTAAGAGCAAAACTATAAAACTATTAGAAAAGGCCTAAAAGTAGATATTCATGATGTTGGGCTAGGCAATGATTTCTTACACATGACACTTTCTTTCATATGCACAAGCAATAAAATAATATTTTCTTTTTGGAGATAGGGTCCTGATCTATCACCCAGGCTGGAGTGCCGTGGTGCAATCATAGCTCACTACAGCCTCGAACTCCTGGGCTCAAGTGATCCTCTGGCCTCAGCCTCCTGAATAGCTGAGGTTACAGGTGCACTTAACTATGCTTGGTTAATTGTTAATTTTTTTTTTTTGGTGTGAAGACAGGGTCTCACTATATAGCCTATGCTTCAGATAAAATATTGATAATTGAATTTCATCAAAATTGAAAACTTTTGTGCTCCAAAGGCACCATCAAGAAAGTGAAGACTGGGTGTGGTGGCTCACACCTGTAATCCTAGCACTTTGGGAGGCCAAGGCAGGTAGATCACTTGGGGTCAAGAGTTCGAGAGCAGCCTGGCCAACATGGTGAAACCCCCATTTCTAAAAAATACAAAAATTATCTGGGTGTGGTGGTGCATGCATGTAGTCCCAGCTACTTGGGAGGCTCAGGCATGAGAATTTCTTGAACCCAGTAGGCAGAGGTTGCGGTGAGCCAAGATGGTGCCGCTGTACTCCAGCCTGGGCGATAGAGCAAGACTCTGTCAAAAAAAAAAAAAAAAAAAAAAAAAAAAAAAAAAAAAAAAAAAAAAAAAAAAAAAAAAAAAAAAAAAAAAAAAAAAAAAAAAAAAAAAAAAAAAAAAAAAAAAAAAAAAAAAAAAAAAAAAAAAAAAAAAAAAAAAAAAAAAAAAAAAAAAAAAAAAAAAAAAAAAAAAAAAAAAAAAAAAGTGAAAAGATCTGGAAATTGCATCCATTAAGGAAAAACCAAACATAAAAACAGCAGCAACCATAAGAAAGTGAAAAGATAAAAGCAGGGACTTGTATCCAGAATATAAAAAGAACTCATATAACTCAATAATAATAATAATAAATGGACAAAAGATAGACATTTTGCCAAAGAAGATATATAAATAGCCATCAAATACATGAAAACATACTGTTTGGGGTTCACTTAGCTTCTTGAATCAAGTTAATATCTTTTGCCAAATTTGGGAGTTTTTCAGGCATCATTTCTTTGAGTACATCTTCTTGCTCCATCCTCTCTTTCTTCGTAAACACTGATGACATGAATTTAGTTAGCTGTTTTGTTACAGTCCCGTAAATGAACCTCTGTTCTTTTCTTTCAGCCTATTTTTCTCCATTGTTCAGATTGAGTAATTTCTTCTCTACTTTTAAATTCATTGAATTTTTCCTCTGTTCTTTCCAATCTGCTGTTAAGTCAATTTATTGAGTTTTCAATTTTCATAATTACATGTCAATTTCTATTTGATTCTTCTTTATATCTTCCATTCCTTTGCCAAAATTTCTGGTTTTCATATGTTTCAAAGAGTTTGTAATTGCTTGTTAAAGCTTTTTTTTTTTTTTTTTTTAATTTTTATTTTTGAGACAAGGTCTCACTCCACTGCCCAGGCTGAAGTGTAGTAGCGTAATCGGCTCACTGCAACCTCTGTCTTCTGGGTTCAAGTGATTCTCCTGCCTCAGTCTCTGGAATAGCTGGGATTATAGGCATATGCCACCCCGTCTGATGAATTTTTGTATTCTTATAGAGGTGGGGTTTTGCCATGCTGGCCAGGCTGGTTTCAAACTCCTGACCTCAAGTGATCTGCCCGCCTTGGCCTCCCAAAGTGCTGGGATTACAGGTGTGAGCCAATGTGCCTGGCTTGTAAAGCATTTTTTTTTTTTTTTGAGATGGAGTCTCACTCTGTTGCTTAGGCTGGAGTGCAGTGGCGAGATCTCAATTCACTGCAATCTTTTCCTCTGGGTTCAAGTGGTTCTCTTGCCTCAGCATCCTGAGTAGCTGAGATCACAGACACACACCTCCATGCCCAGCTAATTTTTGTATGTTTAGTAGATACGGGCTTTGCCATGTTGGTCAGGCTGGTCTTGAACTCCTGACCTTGAGTGATCTACCCACCTTGGCTTCCCAAAGTGCTGGGATTACAGGTGTGAGTCAATGTGCCTGGCCTGTAAAGTATTTTTAATACTTGTTTTAAAATACTCGCTTGCTTTAAATATGCATCAGGTGATTCCAACATCTAAGTCAACTTGGCTGTTCATGTCTTTTTTTGTTGTTGAGACGGAGTCTCGCTCTGTCACCCAGACTGGAGTGCAGTAGTGCCGTCTCGGCTCACTGCAACCTCTGCCTCCCGGGTTTAAGCGATTCTCCTGTCTCAGCCTCCTGAGTAGCTGGAGCTACAGGAACACACCACCACGCCCAGCTAATTTTTGTGATTTTAGTAGAGATGGGATTTTACCGTATTCAGGCTGATCTTGAACTCCTGATCTCAGGTGATCCACCAGCCTGGGCCTCCCAAAGTGCTGGGATTATAGGTGCGAGCCACCATGCCCGGCCGGTGTCTGTTAATTGTCTTTTCTTATGCAAGATTTTCGTGATTCTTGGTATGACAAGTGATTTTCACTTGCATTCTGCACATTTTGGGTAGTATGTTATGAGAATCTGGACCTTATTTAAATCTGTTTTAGTGGGTATCCTTTGACACCGCACTAGTGGAGGAAAGAGGGTGCTGACTCACTGCTGTCAAGTTGAGGGAGAGCCCCAGGTTCCTCACTTGGCCTCTGTGGACACTTGTGGGGGCCGTGCTCCTTGTTATTGCTAGGTGTGGATGGGAGTTCAGGCTTTCCACTAGGTCTCTGCTGACACACACTGGCTAAGAGAGTAAGAAGCACCTAATTCCTGTTCCCCACGGAGTCTCCAGTGACATTGGTCATGATGGTGGGGGATTTCGTAACACCAGGCGGGTGTGAAAGCCCCAGCTTCCTACTTGGTGGGGAGGGGTAGCTCAGCTGGATGGGAGCTGATGTCTGAACTCCCCACTCAACCTTTGTTGGCAGATGTGGAGGTGAGTGTGTTTTTTTGCCTGAAATAGAGCAGTCATTGTCTAGAGGTTTTGTGTTTTCAGGCCAGGATGTCCCTTTCTTGATCTTTTGGCTAGAGACTTTTTGGGATATTTTTCATCTTCCTGTTGGAGTTTCCTGGTTGCTGGCTCTTCTAGCACCCAGTCTTGCATATATGAGGCAAAAGCCAAACCCAGGGAACTCACCACTGTATATTATTTTGGGTCTTGAGATTCTTAGCCAATCTGCCTTCTCTCCATCCTTCAGGATCTTCTTATATTTGTTTTATATATGCCACCCAGGGTCGTAGCTGTATTTAGCAGGAGGAATCGGAAGTACATCTGCGTCATCTTGGGAGCTTGAAGGCAGCTGGGTAAGTCCTTAAAACATTCAACATAGATTTTCCATATGACTCAGCAATTCCACTCCTAGGTATCTACCTAAGAAAAATGAACGCCTATGTCCACACAAATACCTGTATGAGAATTCATAGCAGTGTTATTCACAATAGCTATGAAGTAAAAACCAAATATCCATCAATCGGTGAATTGGTGAACAAAATATGGAGTGTCCCTTTGGGAGGCCAAGGCAGGTGGATCACTTGAAGTCAGGAGTTCGAGAGCAGCCTGGCCAACATGGTGAAACCCCATTTCTACTAAAAATACAAAAAAATTAGCCAGGCGTGGTGGTGCGCGCCTGTAATCCCAGCTACTTGGAAGGCTGAGGCAGGAAAATCGCCTGAACCTGGGAGGCGGAGGTTGCAGTAAGCCGAGATTGTGCCACTGCACTCCTGCCTGGGTGACAGAATGAGACTCCATCTCAAAAAAAAAAAAAAAAAAAAAAAAATGGTGTGCCCATACAATGAAATATTTTCTGCAATAAAAAGGAATGAAATAGAGATACGTGCTACAAAAGAAATGAACCTCAAAAACATTATGCTAAGTGAAAGAAGCTAGACTCAAAAGGCTGTAGGAATCCATTTACACAAAATGCCCATAATAGGCAAATCCATAGAGATAGAAAGATCAGTGATTGCCTAGGGCTCAGGTTTGGAATGGGGGCTAAGTGCAAAGGAACATGAAGTTCATTTTTGGTGTGATGGACACACTCTAAAATTAGATTGTGGTGATAGTTTTACAACTCTATAAATATACTAAAATCATTGACTTGTACACTTAAAATGGATGATTTTTTTGTTTTTTGAGATGGAGTCTCACTGTCACCAGGCTGGAGTGCAGCAGCACCATCTCTGCTCACTGCAACCTCCATCTCCTGGGTTCAAGCAATTCTCCTGCTTCAGCCTCCTGAGTAGCTGGGATTACAGGCACCCGATATCACACCTGGCTAATTTTTGTATTTTTAGTAGAGAGGGGGTTTCACCACATTGGCTAGGCTGGTCTCAAACTCCTAACCTTAAGTCCACCCACCTCGGCCTCCCAAAGTGCTGGGATTATAGGTGTGAACCACTGTGCATGGCCAAAATGGATGAATTTTATGATATGCAAATTATGCCTCAATAAATCTGTGAGAGGAGAGAAGGTAGAGACATTTTGTGTTGTAGAACTTCTTAAGGAATTTTGTTATGAGTTGCAGAGAAAAGATGTCTAGCAAGACAGCATATGAGGTAATGAGAAATTTTAAAACTCATTATTCCAGAAAATTCATACACATAAATAGAGATAATGAAAAAGAACTCCCATATAGTCATGACCTGGATGCAATAATCATTAATTCAGGACCATTTATGCCTGTAATCCCAGCACTTTGGGAGGCTGAGGCAGGTGGACACCCGAGGTCAGGAGTTCAAGACCAGCCTGGCCAACATGGTGAAACCCTGTCTCTACTAAAAAATACAAAAATTAGCTGGGCATGATGGCACACACCTGTAATTCCAGGTACTAGGGTGACTAAGGCAGGAGAATCACTTGAATCCAAGAGGTGGAGGTTGCAGTGAGCCAAGATGGTGCCATTGCACTCTGGCCTGGGCAACACAGTGAGATCCCATCTCAAGAGGAAAAAAAAAAAATTCAGGACCACTCTGGTTTCATCTCTACTCCCAACCTCCACACCAGATTATTTTAGAACAAATCCTAGATATGATATGATATATCATATCATATCATAACATTTTTATTATACATAGTTCAGCATCCTAAAAGACAAGGACTCTTAAATAACATAACTATTATGTTAGTATTTATGTTAATTTCTTAATATTATCAAAATGCAATGTTCAGTTTTCCCAAATTTTCCATTAGATATATGTACAGTTTGTTTGAATCAATATCAAAACAATATCTGTGCATTGCATTCAGTTGATATGTGTTTAAGTCTCTCTTTCTCTTCCTTGAAGTGGAATTCCTGTTTTAGAACAGTTTTAGATTCATAGAGAAACTGAGAGGATAATACAGAGCATTCCCATGTGGCCTGCCTGCATTCAGTGTCCCCTATGAATAACATCTTACATGAGTGTGGTATATGTGTTATCATTAATTAATCAATATTGATAAATTGGCCCAGCATGGTGGCTCACGCCTGTAATCCCAGCACTTCGGGAGGCTGAGGTGGGCAGATCACCTGAGGCCAGGAGCTTGAGACTAGCCTGGCCAACATGGTGAAACCCCGTTTCTACTAAAAATACAAAAATTAGCCAGGCATGGTGGCATGCACCTGTAGTTCCACCTACTCGGGAGGCTGAGGCAGGAGAATCACTTGAACCTGGGAAGTGGAGGCAGTAAGCCGAGATCATGCCACTGCACTCCAGCCTGGGCAACAGAGTGAGACTTCATCTCAAAAAAAAAAAAAAAAAAAAAAGATAAACCATCATCAAAATCCATACTTTGTTCATTCAGATTGTCTTAGTTTTCACCTGGTGTCTGTTTGTCTGTTCCAGGCATCCGTTCCAAGATACCGTATTTCATGTATTTGTCACATCTCTTTGGGCTCTTGTTGGCTGTGACAGTTTTGCCATGTTCCTTGTTTTTGATGACCTTGATAGTTTTGAGGTGTACTAGTCAGGTGTTATGCAGGCTGTTCATCTTTTGGAACTTGGTGATTTTCTCACAGACTTGGAGCTTAAGTCTCTTTTAATCTTTTTTTACCCCCTTGACATTCATTTGTTGAAGAAATGGCTTGTTTCCTATAGAACTTTCCGAATTCTGAATTTCATTAATTGAATCAGTGTACTATTTATCATATTCTTCTGCCTCCCCCATTTTTTTCTTAAACTGGTGGTTAGATTTAAAGACTTGATATGATTCATGATCTATTTTCCGGCAAGGCTACGTCATAGTTGGTAGTGTGCTGTGTTTCCATCAGGGGGCCTAGAATTCTAGTTGGCAGCCATGAAGAGCATTGCCAGATGCATTATTTTCTTAGGGATCATAAAATGCAAATATTCTAATTATATCATTCTGTCTAAACTTACTTCATTTCTACAGACTATGTTCCATCTACTATTTTGACACAATTTATTTTGGAAAGCCAGGATGATGCCATTCTTTCCCCTTTATTTAGCAGCTTTTAGAATAATGAGTTTGTTCTCTAGCATCTGCCAAAGGTAACCAATGACTCTTTATTTAGTATCACTGTGAGTCAATTGATTTTAATGTGTTTTAATCCCTTGCAGTTATTATTTTTACTGAGGCTCCATTTATCCCATTTCAGTTTCAAAGGGGTTGGAGGTCTGGAGAGTAAAAACATTGTTTGGTCTTTGGAGGTGGGCACAGGAGGGAATGATCTGCAAGGACAGGAAGTGGGATTCTGAAAACTGAGACTGTGGAGAGGCCGCAGGGGAGGTAATGACAAGGTCTAGGTATGACTGTGGAGTGCGTGGTTGCAGTAGGGGGAGGACAAGGTCACTGGAGGCAAGAAGGTCAAAAGGTCAAGGTGGGAGGGTACTGGGTGGATTATCTGGGTTGATAGAGAAGCCACAAAGCATGGTAGCAGGAGTGGGATGAAGAGAAAGACAGTGACCAAGGGACTGAAAATTTTAACGAACTGTGAAGAGTGAGGAGTGACAGGAGAGCTGTTAAACGCTGGCAACAAGAGCAGCTGAGGGTGATGTCGGAGGCCACATGTACTGCAGAGTAGCTGAGGCCCTGCATTACTCTTGACCACCAGAGAAGAAGTTCATGTATTCATTCATTTATTCAAGCAGTAAGTCAACCAAAATGTGCTTAGCAAAACCCTCCCTGCCCTCATAGAATGTACATGTATTCATACAAACTTGTCCTTACAAAGTCAGGACATCTTCAGGACACTTCCAGTTAATCAGACAGCCCTGCCAAGCCTTTTGGTTAACTGACTTTTGTTTGTTTAGCAGTGAATTTTAATGAATAAAACCTCTGGGATTAAAATTCTTTTTTTTTTTTTCTTTTCCTTTTTTGAGACAGTCTTACTGTGTTGCCCAGGCTGGAGTGCAGTGGTGCGATCTTGGCTCACTGCAACCTCTGCCTCCCAGGTTCAAGGGATTCTCCTGCCTCAGCCTCCCAAGTAGCTGGGATCACAGGTGCACACCATCACACCCGACTAATATTTGTATTTTTAGTAAAGATGGGGTTTCACCATGTTGGCCAGGCTGGTCTCGAACTCCTGACCTCAAGTTGGATTAAAACTTTTGTGTAATAATTTCACAGATATGGAAGTCTTTCATTTTTCACAAAAAATCTCCATCTTGTGTGGACACCAGGTGAGCTCATCACAAGAGGTCGAAAGTGCTCTCAGAGTGGTGAGGGAGGCGGTGGCGTAAGAATCACCTGTGGAAGTGAAAGGACCTGGAGTTGAAAGGAATCTTAGGGATGGTCTTGGCTCTGGCTTTTAAACTTTTCCTTTTCATCCCATGAAATGTAGAGAAACTTTGTCCATCAAACTCATACCTAGGGTCCCAAAATAGAGAAGAGATATAGGATCAGGGCTCTGGCTGAGCCTTTCCCCTCCTGAGACCCCACCCCTACCCAGAGTGCCCATTGGAGGCTGCCATGGATGTAGGATTCTGGGGAACACAGCCTGGAACCATTCACTGGGTCCCATTTCTCCTTTTACTGAGGCCCAGAGAGGAGAAGTGACCTGCCCAAGGTGATACAGGCCTGGGATCCATGCCCAGTGTCCTGCCCGCTGGTCAGGAGCAACTGAGGAAAGCGGATGAGGGGTGGAGGAAAGGGCAGGGCCGCACTGCCTTGGTTCTGGTGTCCTCACTGATAGCCTTGGGACTTTTTTACTTGTTTTTCTAACTTTGGGGACAAAAGATTTTCTTTTTCTTTTCTTTCTTTCTCCTTCTTCTTCTTCTTTTTTTTTTTTTTTTTTACAACAAAGGCAGGGTAAGAAATGTTTTGGTGGGTAGAGAAGATTATACCCAGCTAGTGGAAAAACACTTAGCTTAGGAGTTTGACAGACTGTGATGCTGGTCTGACTAGCTAACCTCTCTGAGCCTCACTCAGTTCCTGCATCTGTAGAGAAAGAGGTTGTGGGCTGGTGTGGGTGAGGGAGTGGGTGCTGGATAAAGATGCAAGGAGATGGACGGGAGGCACCCGGCAGACTAGGCCAGTGTCAGTCGCTGTCCTAGGAGACTCTGGGCTGGGGCAGCATTACCGGTTATGCTTTGCCTGGGGAGACTGACAACACTGGAAACAGTCCTTAAAAATTTTACTGGACACATATAATCATGGATTACCCATCTGCGGTATTCTGTTATAGGAGCAGAGTGAGTGAAGACTGGCTGGAAATCTGGGAATTGCTCTTCTCTTTATCTCACACTTTATACCCGATTCACCTGTCTGCTCACGGGGAGACTCCTGGGGTTGAAGGAAACCAAAATATTCCTTTATAAAATCCTGGGGATTGTTAGGCCAAAGAGGTTAAAATTCAGGGGAGCACTTTGCCCATGTCTTTCCTTGCATGATGTCAAGACAGTGATTTGTGAAGAGAAAGGTCTCCCTGCCCTCCCCTCTGCTTTTTTTCCATCTAAAAACAGGCCCCTTACAGGTTCGCATATCAGCTCAGAGATAGCGGCACTGAGGATCTAGGAGCAGACTTTACTCTTCCCATGAATTTACCTTCCCACATTTCCCCACTTTTGGAAGCCTGAAGATGCTCTCTTCTTTGTCTTGTCACAATACAATTTTTTTTTTTTTTTTTTTTTTTTTGAGATAGGATCTCACTCTGTCTCCCAGGCTGGAGTGCAGTGGCGTGGAGAAGATCTTGGCTAACTGCAACCTCTGCCTTTTGGGCTCAAGTGATTCTCCCACCTCAGCCTCCCAAGTAGCTGAGACAGCAGATGCGTACCACCAGGCCCGGCTGTTTTTTTGTATTTTTAGCAGAGATGTGGTCTCACCGTGTTGCCCAGGTTGGTCTCCAATTCCTGAGCTCATGCAATCCAACCACTTCAGCCTCCCAAAGTACTAAGATTACAGGTGTCAGCCACACCCAGCCTTGTCACTATAGGATTTATGGCTCTTTGTTAAAATACTATTTAAGCAACATCCCTAAGCCACTACCGTGAGAGAAATACTTTTGAACTGAGGATCTACCACAGGTATAGCACATGTTGGTAAATTTCTGCTAGCTTTTTTCTTGTTAATCGGACTTTTGTTTTCTATTTATTTATTTATCGTATTTGGGCTCTTGGGTACATGTGCACGTCCTGCCTGCAGGATTGTTGCATAGGTATATACATGCCATGGTGGTTTGCTGCCTCCATCCCCCCAGGCATTTCTCCTGGTGTTATCCCTTCCCATCCTCCCCAACCCCCCGCTGTCCCTCCCTTCCCCTCCACCCCTCCACCTAGCCCTGTGAGTGTTGTTCCCTTCTCTGTGCCCAAGTGTTCTCATTGTTCATCACCTGCTTGAGTGAAAACATGTGGTGTCTGGTTTTCTGTTCTTGTGTTAGTTTGCTGAGAATGATGGTTCCTAGGCTCATCCATGTCTCTACAAAGGACATGAACTCATTGTTTTTTATGGCTGCATAGTATTCCATGGTGTATATGTGCCACATTTTTTTGGTCCAGTCTATCATCAATGGGCATTTGGGTTGGTTCCAGGTCTTTGCTAGCGTAAACATCTCCACAGTGAACATACGTGTGCATGTGTCTTTATGATAGAACAATTTATAGTCCTTTGGATACATACCCAGTAATGGGATTGCTGGGTCAAATGGAATTTCTATTTTTAGATCCTTGAGGAATCACCACACTGTCTTCCATAATGGTTGAACTAATTTACACTCCCACCAACAGTGTAAAAGTGTTCCTTTTTCTCCACATCCTCTCCAGCATCTGTTGTCTCCAGATTTTTAATGATCACCATTCTAACTGGCATGAGATGGTATCTCCAGGTGGTTTTGATTTGCATTTCTCTAATAATCAGTGATGGTGAGCATTTTTTCATATGTTTGTTGGTTGCATATTTGTCTTCTTTTGAAAAATGTCTGTTCATATCCTTCACCCACTTTTGAATGGGTTTGTTTTTTTCTTGTAAATCTGCTTTAGTTCTTTGTAGATATTAGCCCTTTGTCTGATGGGTAAATCGCAAAATTTTTTTCCCATTCTGTTGGTTGCTGGTTTACGCTAATGATTGTTTCTTTTGCTGTGCAGAAGCTCTTAAGTTTAATTAGGTCCCATTTATCTATTTTGGCTTTTGTTATCATTGCTTTTGGTGTTTTAGTAATGAAGTCTTTGCCTGTGCCTATGTCCTGAATGGTTTTGCCTAGATTTTCTTCTAGGGTTTTTATGGTGTTAGTTCTTATATTTAAATCTTTAAGCCATCTGGAGTTAATTTTTGTATAAGGTGTAAGGAAGGGGTCAGTTTCAGCTTCCTGCATTTGGCTAGCCAGTTTTCCCAATACCATTTATTAAACAGGAAATCCTTTCTCCATTGCTTGTTTTTGACTGGTTTGTCAAATATCAAATGGTTGTAGATGTGTGGCATTGCTTCCAAGGCCTCTGTTCTGTTCCATTGGTCTATATCTCTGTTTTGGTACCAGTACCATGCTGTTTTGATTACTGTAGCCTTGTAGTACAGTTTGAGGTCAGGTAGCTTGATGCCTCCAGCTTTGTTGTTTTTGCTTAGGATTGTTTTGGCTATGTGGGCTCTCTTTTGGTTCCATGTGAAATTTAATGTGTTTTTTTCCTGTTCTGTGAAGAAGGTCAATGGTAGCTTGATGGGGATAGCATTGAATCTGTAAATTACTTTGGGTAGTATGGCCATTTTCACAATACTGATTTTTCCTAACCATGAGCATGGAATGTTTTTCCATTTGATTTTCCTCTCTTATTTCCTTGATCAGTGGTTTGTAGTTCTCCTTGAAGAGATCTTTTACCTCCTTTGTTAGTTGTATTCCTAGGTATTTTATTCTCTTTGTAGCAATTGTAAATGGGAATTCACTCATGATTTGGCTCCCTGTTTGTTTGTTATTTGTGTATAGGAATGCTTGTGATTTCTGCACATTGATTTTGTATCTTGTGATTTTGTTGAAGTTGCTTACCAGCTTAAGGAGGTTTTGGGCTGAGATGATGGGGTCTTCTAAATATACGATCATGTTGTCTGCAAATAAGGACAATTTGACTCCTTTTCCTGATTGAATGCCCTTTATTTCTTTTTCTTGCCTAATTGCTCTGGCTAGAACTTCCAATACTATATTGAATAGGAGTGGTAAGAGAGGGAATCCTTGTCTAGTACCTGATTTCAAAGGGAGTGCTTCCAGTTTTTGCCCATTCAGTATGATATTGGTTCTGGGTTTGTCGTAAATAGCTTTTATTATTTTGAGATACGTTCCATCAATACTTAGTTTATTGAGAGTTTTTAGCATAAGGGCTGTTGAATTTTGTCAGTGGCCTTCTCTGCATCTATGGAGATAATCATGTGGTTTTTGTCTTCGGTTCTGTTTATGTGGTGAACTACGTTTATAGATTTGTATATGTTGAACTAGCCTTGCATCCCTGGGATGAAGCCTGCTTGATTGTGGTGGATAAGCTTTTTGATGTGCTGTTGGATTCGGTTTGCCAGCATTTTATCGAAGATTTTTGCATCAATGTTCATTATGGATATTGGAGTGTAGTTTTCTTTTTCAGTTGTGTCTCTGCGAGATTTGGGTTTCAGGGTGATGTGGATCTCATAGAAAGAGTTAGGGAGGATTCTCTCTTTCTGTATTGTTTGGAATAGTTTCAACAGGAATGGTACCAGCTCCTCTTTGTATGTCTGGTAGAATTCAGCTGTGAACCCGTCTGGACCTGGACTTTTTTTGGTTGGTAGCCTATTAATTTCTGCCTCAACTTCAGACTTTGTTATTGGTCTATTCCAGGTTCCAACTTCTTCTTGGCTCAGTCTTGGAAGTATGCAAGCATCCAGGAATTTATCCATTTCTTCCAGATTTACTGGTTTATGTGCACAGAGTTGTTTGTAGTAATCTCTGATGGTAGTTTGTGTTTCTGAGGAATTGGTGGTGATCTCCCCTTTATCATTTTTTATTGCATCTATTTGATTCTTCTCTTTTCTTTTTTATTTCAGTGCCCTATCAGTCCCACAGAAATGAACCTGGCACCTTGTTTGGAATTGTGAAGTCCTCTAACCCTCTGCATCTCATTTACTGGGAGCTGCATTCTGGTGATGTCTTCTCCTGGCCATCTTGGTGAAACTCCTACTGACTTTTGTTTTCATGAGACTGTTTCAACTAAGAACCTACTTGGGAAAGAAATTATATTTTCTCCTGTACAGGGTGCCAATGCATAGAACTTACACCTCAGGGCTGTCTTACTACCTGCTGAGAGGCCCCCACCCTCCCAGCCAGGAAGTTTTCCTACCTCCCTGGAAGCTCAGTTGGCAGAACAGGAGGAAGAGTCTGTTCCAGCCCCACTGGCTGGGCACCCTTTGGCTTTGGACCTGGAGATATCAAGGGCTCTGCTCTGGAGACAAAGCCCAGGGATTTTTTTTCATACTGTCCCCTTCTGAACTGCCTGGGACTGCCCATCCACCTTTCCCACCTCCTTGTGCCCTGCTTCCCCACTTGCTGGCCTTGTGCCTGGGTTGGTCATTGGTATCCTCATCTTTGTGGGTGGAGGTTGTCACCTGGCAGTAATGATAATTGACTAACCTGGGGAGGTGTCTGTGGCAGAGAGGGGTCAGGTTGGGAATTTTCAGATGAGTACAACTGCCCAGTGAGTTCTTCTTGCCCACTGCCCAGAAAGAGCCAATTTATGAAGACAGGGGAATTGTGATAGAGAAAGAGTTAAATACATGCAAAATCAGGTAACTAGAAGATGAGTTTTTATTCTTACTCAAATCAGCTTCCTTGACAAGGGTTTTTAAAAAAGATAGTTTGGTGGGCAGGGGACTAGGGAGTGGGTACTGCTGACTGGTTGGGGATGCAATGAGGGGTGTGGAAAATGGCCCTCTTACACAGAGTCAGCTTCTGTGTGGGGCCACAGAGGAGTCACTGGTCCAAGTGGGGTCATTCCGTTGTCAGAAATGCAAAAGTCTGAGAAGACATTTCAAAAGGCCGATCTTAGGTTCTGGTAGTTAGGGAACCTGCAAATCTTGCAACTGCTGGAATAGTGGCTGATAATCATTTAACTATGCCTACATCTCAGCAGAATGCAGTCCCCTCTCAGCTTCCTAACTTGTGATCTTTCATTAGTTTTACAAAGGTGGTTCAGTTTTGGGAAGGGCTATTATTTAAATCATAAACTAAATTTCTCTCATGGTTTGGTTGGCCCACACCCAGGAATGACTGAGAGCAGTTTGGAGGTTAAAGCAAGATGGATTTGGTGTGGTCAGATCTCTTCTGCTGTCGTAATAATTTTCTCACTTTTATAATTTTTGCAAAGGCAGTTTTATTAGCCTCCCACCCCTGCTCCAGGCTCTGACCTCATCCTTTCCAGTGTTGGCTGGTCTGTCTGTGCCCTCACCCCATCCGTTTTCCATCCTTTCTTTCCTTGCTTTGTGATCTGGGAGACCCTCCTCTATGGACAGATCACATGGGAGGTAGGGGGACGGTGGGCCTTGCTGGCAGCTTCTCAGTGGGTTTGGCCAATGGGAGGCACTAGAGGGAGAAGAGCAGTGGAAGCAGAGGGGATGGGGTGTTTCTCCTGCACTCCCTTCTAGGACTGCAGCCTCATCCTGGCTCCTCCTCCTCTTGCCCCTTTGTGTCCAGTGGGGAGGGGAAACGATGGTCCCTGCTGCCTTAGAATCCCTTGCAAATTCCTCCACCCGCCCTCACCCAGTACTCAGCCTCTTAATTACAGCTCTGTTGTCAAACCTTCTCAGTGGCCTTCAGCTTCCCGCTGGGACCCTCCACCTTTCATTCTTTTCTTCTCATTCCAGCCCTGGGGGGCGCTAGCTAGGCAAGGGCTGAATTTCCTGTGGGGTGGGGAACATGCTCTCCTCCCTCAGGACTGTGCTATTTCTCAGCAGAGACCTCAGGGCAGTGTTCTCAGCTTCCTTTTCATCTCCCACCTCCTGGCATTCAGCCTGCAGCTTCCCCTTGCACCTTTGAACCTCTGCTTTCAACTCTCTCAGAGTTAGTGTCTCTTCAGCAAGGAAGATGTCATCTCAGTGAAGAAGACCTCATCTCAGAGAGGTCAGGTGCCAACCAGCTTCATTCCAGGGAATTCTGTGTTTCCCCAGGGTCAAAGCTGGGAAGCTGAGGGCCTGTCTCTAGCTCCTCTGCTCAGGACGGGAGCTCCTCCTCTCCTTACCCTTTTACCGCCATGGTTTGTGGGGCCTGTGTTTCTTGTCCATGTTCTTTGTGATTTCTCCACTTCAGCGTGTGGAGCCAGTCTGTCCTATAAGCCAGTCAGATTGTGAGGCTGCTCAGGGCAGGAGATTTCTCTGTTGTTTCCCCTAGATGCATGCAGCTGGCTGTCAATAAATGCTCACTAAACAAGGGCACGTAGGGGTTGTGTCCTATAATCTTTAGAGGCACTGTGGGGGTGAGGGGGAGGGGGGCTGGGAGGAGAAAAGCTTTTGGACTGGGGATATGGCTTGGGCCTTTTGCCAAGACAGAAATGCAGTGGAATATATTGTGTGTGTGTGTGGGGAGTGTCCCCCTTCTGTTCTCAGGGGAGCGGTGAGACTGGGGGCAATGTGGGACAGATGAGTGTGTTTGGGCAGAGACACTCACATCATCCTCCCACTTCCCTCTGAGGGAACTCAGTTTTCTCGACAAATGAATAACAACAAAATCTAATTAAAAGTATAGTGTGTAATAAGTGAATAATTATAAGTGGATTAAGTCATGTCGTCTGCTCAAGGACGTTTGAGGTTGGCAGGCAGAGCACCTGTATTTACAGGTGGGAGCAGAGGCCCAGAGCAGGGAGGACTGTGCTGGGTCCCTGATTACTAAGTGAGAAGCAGGATTCCCACCAGGTTGTCCCACTCCTGAGTCTGTGCTCCCACCACAGTGACCTCCAGCTTCCAGCCCCATCAGCCTTTTGAGTTTGAAAACTTTTTTTTGGTTCAAATTGAGCTAGAGCTTACATAGAATAAAAGCACCAATCTTCAGTGTCCTGAGCAATGAATTTTCACCAATGCATGTACCCAAGTAACCGTCCCCAGATCAAAAGATGGAGGATGCACCCCCCCCCCAATACCCTGTGTCCCTTCCTGTCCTTACTACCCAGTCAGCCTGCCAGGAACTGCTCTCGGACTTCTGTCACCATGGACTCGTTTTGCTTGTTTATTTATTTATTTTTTTTGAGAGGGAGTCTCGCTCTGTTGCCCAGAGTGGAGTACAGTGGCAGGATCTCGACTCACTGCAACCTCCGCTTCCCGGATTCAAGCAATCTCCGGCTAATTTTTGTATTTTTTTTTTTTTTTTTGAGACAGAGTTTCGCTCTCGTTGCCCAGGCTGGAGTGCAATGGTGTGATCTTGGCTCACTGCATCCTCCGCCTCTTGGGTTCAAGTTATTCTCCTACCTTAGTCTCCTGAGTAGCTGGGATTACAGGCATGCACCACCATGCCAGGCTAATTTTGTATTTTTAGTAGAGACAGGGTTTCTCCATGTTGATCAGGCTGGTCTCGAACTTGTGACCTCAGGTGATCCGCCCATATCAGCCTTCCAAGGTACTAGGATTACAGGTGTGAGTCATCATGCCGTGAGTGAACGGCCTCGTTTTGCTGTTCTTCAGCTTCGCATGTTTGGAATGCTACAGCTTGGGGTTCGTGTCTGGTTTCCCTCGCTCCCTTCCATGGTTCTAAGATTGTTTTCTGCATCCTCCGTACCCCTCGCTTGGTGTCTTCCTGCAGGAACTTCTCTTTCTGTCTGCCATGTTATGGCCAGAAGAGGGCAGCAGAGACTGAGGAAAATCTGGTGAGACCAGCTGGGCGGCCTTTCCCTGGCCCACAAGTTGCTCTCCCCGCCCACGGAACACCCTCTGTCTGGACGCCTCCCAGGCAGCTGCTGCTTCTTGGTCCTGCTTTCTTCTCTGGACCTGCTGCTTTAGGGAAGATTTCTGGAGCAGAGGTCTGGAGCAAGGATCTCCAAACTGTTTTGATCACACACTCCATTCAGTAATGTGCTTAGAACATGCAGCTAACAGACATATGCAAACTTTATGAAGGTTAAAAGAACAAACGCAAATCACATTAAAGGGGTGAGATTAAAGATTCTATAATAGCTCTAATATGTTCTCTGCCTTCTCTCCTGTCTCCTTAGATCCCTGAGGGACCCCTAGGGCTGATGCCCCTAATCTGGTGGCCCCCTGTTTAGAGCTCATCTGAGCTTTGCTGTAGACCTGGCCCCATCAGGGTTTGGCCACACGACCTGTGACCCTGGGGAGATTTCCTCAGAGCATTGAACCTCTGGCTCTCAGCTGTGAAGGGACGACAGTAAGGACCACCTCACGGTATTATGCTAAAACCTTCAGGGAAATAAATGTGTAATGTTCATAGTAGGATGCCACCCAGTGAACGGCGGCCTGAGTATTTGGAGGTGGCCATTACAGAGCAGAGGCGCTGGCCTCAGGGTTAAGCTCACAGCTCTGCCTGTGGAGAGGAGACTCAATGACAGGAGAGAAAAGAGTGCCCGGCATCCTGGGGACTGAGAATCTGCCTCTCAGGGTGGAACAGGCAGGGCCTCTTCTGCCTCAGTGCCCCAGGCCTCTCTCCTCTGATTCTAACAGGGACAGAGGCCAAGGTTGGAGACCTCTAGGCCTTTTACCATGGCTTGGTTCTCAAATTCCTCCCACTAGGACTTGCGTGTCCCCAGCCATGAGTGCAGAGAGCATGGAGCTGAGGTGGTTCTGCAGCACGTTCTCAGAACTGGTGTTCGTCTATTGGAACCAATGGGGGCAGACGAGGAGCAGAGGCCAGTGTGCAGGTGGACCTCGCTGCTGAGACTTCCTCAGCTGGGGGAGGCCGCCTACACACCCACAGGCCCAGGTTTATGACAGTGGGCAGTACACCTGCTTCTTCAGGAGGGAATGACAGTGGCGGTACACCTGCTTCTTCAGAAGGGGATGACAATGGGGGGCATACCTGCCTCTTCAGAAGGGGAGGCTTCTATGAAGAGGCCACTTTGGAACTGAAGGTGGCAGGTTGGTGACTGGGTCTGTATTCTAGAGTCCCGTAGTACTAGAATTGGAAGGAACTTCAGGGACCTATAATTCAGCCCTTAATGCTGTAGATAAGGACAATTATGCCATTTATTTATTCATTTATTTATTCCATACAAATGCCATTTGTTTAGTTATTTATTTCATACCAATATGTAGAGCCCCTAATATGTTCCAGGCCTTGTTCTGGGCTCCCAGGATACATCAGTGAAGCAAACAATGTGGAGTTTATGTTTTAGGCACTGATAGAAACATCACAATAAACACATTTGTGGTTGTAGATGCTGTTAGAAGGTGACAAGTGCTTGGGATAGGAAGCCAGGTAGAGCAATGGAGGGAGATCAGGATGTGGGGTCCCAGGGGTGAGGGCGTGCTGCAGCGTTACACAGGGGCTCAGGCGGACCTTATGGATGCTCCGAGCAAAGGTTCAAAGGAAGTAGCTGCGTGGATATGCGAGAAATAAGAGTTCCAGGTAGAGAGAGCACCCAGTGTGAAACCCTCGTGGTAAGAGCAGGGCTGCTATGTGCGGGGCACCCTGGCAGGTTGTTGGGTTGGTGGGAAGAGTTGAGGGAAGGGTGGCAGGAGGTGACAATGCTGGAATAAAGAGTGTTCCAGGCGAGATACGTTCGTCAGTTTGCTCCTTTCTGCCCGTG
The DNA here is from genome assembly GCA_004027835.1 of Alouatta palliata. NCBI lineage: Eukaryota > Metazoa > Chordata > Mammalia > Primates > Atelidae > Alouatta > Alouatta palliata. Next base: position 53,524 of record PVKV010005044.1, on the reverse strand, counting down.
GACGCCGCCGAAGAAGCATCGTTAAAGTCTCTCCTCCCTGCAATCATGTCTAAGTCAGAGTCTCCTAAAGAGCCGGAACAACTGAGGAAGCTCTTCATTGGAGGGTTGAGCTTTGAAACAACCAATGAGAGCCTGAGGAGCCGTTTTGAGCAATGGGTAACACTCACACACTGTGTGGTAATGAGAGATCCAAACACCAGGCGCTCCAGGGGCTTTGGGTTTGTCACGTGTGCAGCTGTGGAGGAGGTGGATGCAGCCATAAATGCAAGGCCACACAAAGTGGATGGAAGAGTTGTGGAACCAAAGAGAGCTGTCTCAAGAGAAGATTCTCAAAGACCAGGTGCCCACTTAACTGTGAAAAAAATATTCATTGGTGGCATTAAAGAAGACACTGAAGAACATCACCTAAGAGATTATTTTGAACAGTATGGAAAAATTGAAGTGATTGAAATCATGACCGACAGAGGCAGTGGCAAGAAAAGGGGCTTTGCTCTTATAACCTTTGATGACCATGACTCTGTGGGTAAGACTGTCATTCAGAAATACCATACTGTGAATGGCCACAACTGTGAAGTTAGGAAAGCCCTGTCAAAGGAAGAGATGGCTAGTGCTTCATCCAGCCAAAGAGGTCGAAGTGGCTCTGGAAACTTTGGTGGTGGTCATGGAGGTGGTTTCGGTGGGAATGACAACTTTGGTTGTGGAGGAAACTTCAGCGGTCATGGTGGCTTTGGTGGCAGCCATGGTGGTGGTGGATATGGTGGCAGTGGGGATGGCTATAATGGATTTGGTAATGATGGAGGCAATTTTGGAGGTGGTGGAAGCTACAATGATTTTGGCAGTTACAACAATTAGTCTTCAAATTTTGGACCCATGAAGGGAGGAAACTTTGGAGGCAGAAGCTCTGGCCCCTATGGTGGTGGCAGCCAATACTTTGCCAAACCACGAAACCAAGGTGGCTATGGCGGTTCCAGTAGCAGCAGTAGCTATGGCAGTGGCAGAAGATTTTAATTAGGAAACAAAGCTTAGCAGGAGAGGAGAGCCAGAGAAGTGACAGGGAAGCTACAGGTTACAACAGATTTGTGAACTCAGCCAAGCACAGTGGTGGCAGGGCCGAGCTGCTACAAAGAAGACATGATTTAGACAAATACTCATGTGTATGGGCAAAAAACTCGAGGACTGTATTTGTGACTAATTGTATAACAGGTTATTTTAGTTTCTGTTCTGTGGAAAGTGTAAAGCATTCCAACAAAGGGTTTTAATGTAGATTTTTTCTTTTTTTTTTTTTGCACCCATGTTGTTGATTGCTAAATGTAATAGTCTGATCGTGACGCTGAATAAATGTCTTTTTTTTAATGTGCTGTGTAAAGTTAGTCTACTCTGAAGCCATCTTGGTAAATTTCCCCAACAGTGTGAAGTTAGAATTCCTTCAGGGTGATGCCAGGTTCTATTTGGAATTTATATACAACCTGCTTGGGTGGAGAAGCCATTGTCTTCAGAAACCTTGGTGTAGTTGAACTAATGGTTACTGTTGTGACCTGATGTTCACGATTAAAAGGGATTACCCAGGAGAAATCATGGAATTATTGGTTATAAAGATGATTGTTGGCACATCCTATGCAATATATCTAAATTGAATAATGGTACCAGATAAAATTATAGATGGGAATGAAGCTTGTGTATCATCCATTATCATGTGTAATCAATAAACGATTTAGTTCTCTTGAAAAAAAAAAAAAAAGAGTGTTCCAGGCACAAGGTGCAAAGAGGAGAGATTGGTCAACACTGCACTCGGCCATCAGGAACGGTCATTAGGAGTGGATGCCTGAGCTGGCACGTGAGCTCACCAGATGAGGCTCTGAGAGCCCCCTGAGCTGCATGGACTGGAACGTGAAAAGGCAGCAGCGTACACAGCCTGGTGACTGGCACTGTTGGCAGTTAACCAAATAGTCCTTGGGGTGGAGAGTGTGGGCCCTCAAGGGCACAGATGGTGGAGTTGGTGGAGGCAGGGAGGAAGAGAGCCGGATTGGAGAGGAAGACGGTCTCTGGATCAGCAGTAGCTTTGTGTGCTGTGTAATGGAGTTTAGATGCAAGGTTGAGGAAGCTGTAAACAGAGCAGTGCTAGGAATGCTCACTTTGGCGGCTGAGAGAAGGATGAATGGAAGGCGAGTGAGGCTGGAGGCATGGGGTGCAGTGCTGAGGCAGAGAGGATGACTGACCTCAGGCGGTGGCGAGGGGCAGTGGTGTGAGAGAGGAGGGTCAGATATCAGAGAGGTTACAAACCAGACTTAACCGAGTAAATAGATCTGGGGACACAGAGAGTTAGGAGGGGCAAGGGGATTGCTGAGACTCCCAGAGGTTTGCTTTGGCTTCTTGCTGTTTAGTGTAGGAGGATGGCTAATTGTGCAGTTACCTGCTGTTGTAATGATGCTGTGTAATGAACAGTCATAAAATCTCAGTGGCATATGGCAATAAATATTTATTTAATTCAGGTATTAAGGGAGTTCAACTGATCTGGACTAGATTTGGCTAATTTCTTCTTCTTTTATTTATTTATTGAGATGGAGTCTTGCTCTGTTGCCCAGGCTGGAGCACAGTGGCACAATCTCAACCTCACTGCAACTTTTGCTTCCCAGGTTCAAGCGATTCTTGTGCCTCAGCCTCCCAAGTAACTGGGATTACAGGTGCGTGCCACCTCACTTGGCTAATTTTTGTATTTTTAGTAGATGCAGGATTTCACCATATTTGCCAGGCTGGTCTCAAGCTCCTGAGCTCAGGTCATCCTCCCGCTTCGGCCTCCCGAAGTGCTGGGATCATAGGCGTGAGCCACCGCGCCTGGCCCACTTACACATCTTTGTGGACCACGTCGACCTTGGCTGGGTTTATTCACATTCTGGTGGTCAACTGGCTGTTGGCTGACCTAGGACAGCTTCAGCTGGAAAGGCTGGGGTGACCAGCGAGGCTTCTTGGGCCTCACGCTCCAGTGGCTCGCCCAGGGACAGCCTTCCCGTGGACTTGCAGACGGCAAAACCAATGCTGCACGCGCCTTTCAAACCTCTGCTTAGTCACATTTGCTCGTTTCTCATCTGCCAAATCAAGTCGCACGACGGAGCCGGAGACAGAATGTGAAGTCATGAAAACATGTCACAGATGGTGAGCTAGATATAAAGAACATTGACGAATTGGGGACATTATGATAATCAATTTACCGCAGCGGGGACAATGATGAATTCAGGTCTGGAATTTCGGGTTTGAAGTGTGTGTGAGAAATAGGGGTAGAGAGATAGCCCGTAGAGGTGTGGTTGTAAGGAAAGGAAGTTCGGGAGGCAGGGTTGTCAATCAGTATAATTTTGGAAATGATTTACTAAGGCAAGCAGAGGGCATGAGAAAAGATGCCCGGCAGAGTGTGTGAGGCGAGAAGAGTGGGGGTGCTAGATGGGATGCTGGAACTAAATTCCTCCCGTTTCTTCTGGGCCTCAGACATTTTGCCTTAGCGGTTGGGGAGAAGCGCCCCTGGCCTTTGTGCCCCTCTGTACGTCCCTGTGCTTCTTTTTTTTTTTTTTTTTTTTTTGAGACAGTCTCACTCTGTCGCCCAGGCTGGAGTGCAGTGGCGTGATCTCGGCTCACCGCAACCTCTGCCTCCTGGGTTTAAGTGATTCTTTTGCTTCAGCCTCCAGAGTAGCTGGGATTACAAGTGTGCAACACCACGTCCAGCTATTTTTTTGTTTTTAGTAGAGATGGGGTTGCATCATGTTGGCCAGGCTGGTCTCGAACTCCTAACCTTATGATCTGCCCACCTCTGCCTCCCAAAGTGTTGGGATTACAGGCGTGAGCCACTGCACCCAGCCCCCTGGGCTTCTTACCTTCCCCCTCCAGGGGCTGGCCTTCCCATAGGAACCTGAGAAAGCAATGTGGATGGCTCTCCCAGGAGCTGGACAACACATAGGCACCGCTGGAGTCCCAGGGCCCAAGGGGGCTTCCTGGGCTCCACACCTTCCCTCCTGCAGGGATGGGCTCTGCCCTCCAGTGTGCACTGAAGGGCCAGAAGAGAATGGGATCCATGTGGTGCGTACGGCCTTGGGATGATTCCTGAAGCCCCAGGTGCAGTGAAGGAACATCAGTGGAGAGACAGCAGCGGAGAGAAGTTCCTGGCGTTCTCTGAGGCTCATGTCCAAGACGCTGAAGGGCTGTTCAGTGTGGAGGCCGCTCTGGTGGTGAGAGACAGCTCTGTGAGGAATGTGACCTGCTCCATCCTCAACCCTATCCTGGGCTGGGAGAAGGCAATGGCCATTTTCATCCCAGGTCAGCACTGTTCCTCTCTCCCAGCAGGGCCGGAAGGAGGGGCTGGTGTCCCTGGGTGTGCTGGGCTGGCTGTCCTGGGTGTGCCCCTGCCCCTGACTGGGTCTCTGCCTGGGCCACAAGCTATGCTTCCCTCAGCTCTCTCTATGGAAGTCAGCTTTTGCTGTGAGTCTGATCATATTGGGGCTCCTCCTCTTTGGGGCTGGCTATTTTATTATGACAGAACATTCCACAAAGTTGCAGGAGCAGCTGGAACAGGAGAATCTGTGCCAGCTAAGGAGGAGGAGCGACAAAGGAGGAGGCTGTGAAGGCCAGCGGTAAGGCTGGGCTGAGGCTGGCAAGTACAGCAGCTGGGGCTGAGAGTCTGTGGGGCCAGCTGACTGGGGAGACCCGGGGCCTGGGGCCCAGAGCCGGTGGCTGAGAGGATCCAGACAACACCGTTGCAGCCATGGAACCTCTGCTAGGTACAGGGTTAGGACTTCCTCTTAGACACAGAAAAGTACTTTTTTATGGGTTTTCTAGTCACAGTCTTTCCTTTTCTTAGGGATGGGCGTTCATGTTTTTCACTGTCTTTCAGTTGAACTCAAGGCAGATCTCGGTAAGTTCTGCTTTCATTCTTGGGTTCTCTGTGTCCCCTTTGTAGGAGACGTTCGGTTCTTAGCTCACCTGTTTCCTGTGTGTTGTCTTTCATACTGGAGGAAGGCAGCTCACCTGGCTGGCGAGTAACTCTCCAGATGTCCCTTGGTCTCTTGTCCCACCTATTCCCAGGTGTCCCCTCTCCTTGTTTCTGTCTAGGTTCAGACACGTGGACCCCCTTCCCTGGGGATAGAAATGGAAGCTGGTGGGAGGCAGACCCTGCTCCATGGGCTTTCCCACATCTGGGAGCTGTTTCCCACCCAGTGCTTGGGACCTGGATGTGATGGTGACCTCTGGAGTCTGTTATGCATCATGGGTCTTAGTCCAACCCTGTGCTGTCTCCCATGTTGTTCACTTTTTAGCTTTCTTTTATTTTTTAAATTTTGAGACAGAGTCTTGCACTGTCACCCAGGCTGTAGTGCAGTGGTGTGATCTCGGCTCACTGCAATCTCTGCCTCCTGGGTTCCAGCAACTCTCCTGCTTCAGCCTCCCGAGTAGCTGGGACTACAGCTGTGCACCATCACACCCAGCTAATTTTTTTTTTTTTTGTATTTTTAGTAGAGACAGGGTTTTACCATGTTGGCCAGGATAGTCTCAATCTCCTGACCTTGTGATCTGCCTGCCTCAGCCTCCCAAAGTGCTGGGATTACAGGCGTGAGGCATCGTGCCTGGCCCCATTTTTTAGCTTTAAATGCATCTAACTCTCGGTCTGCACCTGGTAACTATAAGACAGTTGCTCTGATGTTTTATGAAATGAGCTATACAAATAAATTGAGCTTTATAAATAAATGAGCTATATAAACAAATAAGTTCAAGAGTGTGACCTCCCCTCCTGACCCCACAACGCCATCCAGGGAGTCTTTTGTCTCCCGTTCCTTAAGGTGCTGAACAAAAAGTGCTGGGGAAAGGACTGGACTGCTGACCGCACACGGGAGTGCGATGGGGTGAGCTGAGGCTCCACAGGATAGCAGTGCTTATCTTTAGAAATGTTTCATCTGTTAAAGATCGGCCACTTTTATCCCAGAACTGACCTCGCATCCATGTCCTTAAATCACTCTTATTTTCCAGTAATTTCCAAATATAGCTTTGCTAGAAAAAGCTGTAATAATGCTTTCCTACAATTGTGGAATAGTTATAATTTTATTCCCTAAAATATTTTCACATACAGTATAAGTTTAATTCTTAGAAGCAAAACTGAATGAAGATAGAATAGGAAGTTTGAGGTTTCTGAGGCACAGACAGCCATTTGACAGCCAAAGGTCATTTGGTGGCCGGACGGCGGTGGGATTCAGCCTGTAATGCAGGCTTCCTGCCCTGCGTCAGGGAATTCCCCGCAGCGGCCTGCTGCCCAGCGTCTCACCTCCTACAGACGGTCTCACCATTCAAACAGAGAGGAGGCCAGGGCCGGTAGACTCACGCTGAGCAGGCTCGCTCTGGGTGAGGTCTCACCAGGGCATGCTCCCTTTCAGCCTGGAGGAAGGCCCAGCTGCACGTGGATAAGTGACTGATGTTTCCTCTGGTCTTACCTCCCCCAGCCTCTGTCCTGTCCTCATCTCTGTCAGTGATCCCCACCCTAGAATGGGGTTGGTGTCTCTGCTCTCTTCATCACCCTCGTAGCCTCTGTTGGAAGACTGCAGGGACTCCTCCTTGGGAACACAGATCAGCCACTGTCCTCGGCCCTTCCTCTACTGCAGGTCACTGTTAGGGTTAGCGGCACCCTCTGAAAACACCTGTTCCACTGATACTTCTCGCTGGTGTAGTGACAATGGAGAGTTCAGCTGTGGGAAATCAGGAGCAGGGTCATGACTGTGTGGATCAGGAATTCATGGTCTCAAGATCTTAGAAATCAGTTTGCATTTTTAGGGATCAGATTTTCCTTTGGGAGTCCTTGGTTCTGTACCCGTCTTACCTGAGTTCCTACACTTTCTGATCCAGTTTTGGTTTTCTTGTTTTTCCCTGGTCTTCTGCCTCTAGGATGCTGGTTTTCTCTCTGTTTCCTCATGCTCTGACTTGCTGTCCAAGCTGGGCTTCTTCCTCTAAGCTTCCTCAGTGGCTGACAAATTAGTTGCTTTAGAACAAATGTTCTGAATCTGGAGTCCAGAACCTCCAGGATGTTTATGGTCCTGGGGTGGGGTCTGTGAAGCACCTGAAATTACATGCAAATTCTGTGTGTATGTTTATGTTATAGAAATAAAAATGCAACTTATAATTATTCACAACTGTCCGGGCATGGTGGCTCACACCTGTAATCCCAGCACTGTGGGAGGCCGAGGTGGGCAGATCACTCAAAGTTCAAGACCAGACTGGCCAACATGGCGAACTCCCATCTTTACCCAAAACGTAAAACTTAGCTGGGCATGGTGGCAAGCTACTTGGGAGACTGGGGCAGGAGAATCACTTGAACCTGGGAGGTGGAGGCTGTAGTGAGCTGAGACAGAGCTATAGCACTCCAGCCTGGGCGACAGAGGGAAACTCCCTCTAAAAAAAGAAAATTATTCTCAACCATTTTCTCTCATTTTAAGAGAATTCTGTTTTGCCTGGTGAGCTTGGTGCTTGGTTGGTTTTTTTTTAGCAGTAATGTGTGAAGACTGTAAAAGGAGAAATCTAGAGGGTTAACATTGTTTACCTGAGAAAGGGTTGGGGGGCAAATCAAGGAGAAGGTTATGTGGGGAAGAGAGGAGACTGTAGGACAGTGGAGTTCCCAGCATTCACTTTGTAGAGATTCTGGATGGCCTGGAGTGGTGAAGAGTGGCTGAAAATCATAGCCAAGGTGCTTTGAGCAGGAAAGTGTGAAGAGGGTTTGCAGCTTATTTGGGTGCATTAAACATAACCATCTCCGTGACATCTCTTTAAGAGATTTCAGTAAAGACATATCTAATATTTATTTATTTATTTTAATTCAGTCTCCGTAGAGACTGTCAAAAATTGCCAATGCTGACTATACTTCAAGTTGTCATGGCGGGGTATCGGGAAAAGTTTTCAATCAGTAATAATTGTGCCTCGGATAAACCTCACTGGCTACGATACTGCCACTGCTCAAAGCTAAGACATATCAAATTTTAAGTAGCTTTGAAGTAAACATTTAATTGAGTTTGCTTTGATAATGAGACCATCTCACCCTTCCAGCAGCGGTCAGAGCAGGGGTGTAGGAGGAGGGGTCCTAATGCAGTGAAGGGTTACCCAGAGGACCCTTTAACATGGGCTGACTTCAGGATCTGTGCCTCCAAGCCTGTGGGACATGACCTTTCCCTGTTCTGGATGCTGCTGCTCATGGTCAGGAATAGAGACAGAGGGACAGAGAGGAGCGAGCAATGGGATGAAGGAGGTCTGGGGATCAGATGCATGAGGAACCACGCCTAAGGAGTTTGGTTCTCTCATCAAAAAAAAAAAAAAAAAAAAGAAGAACAGTTTTCTTTTACCATCTCCCCTTCCCTGCTGAATAAGTCTATGTGTTTTAATGTATATATTGCATATGTTTAGTATTATTATTGCTTTTATTTCTTTGGGGATAGAGTCTTGCTCTGTCTCCCAGGCTGGAGTGCAGTGGTACGATCTTGGCTCACTGCAACCTCCACCTCCTGGGTTCAAGCAATTCTCCTCCCTCAGCCTCCCAAGTAGCTGGGACTCCAAGTGCTTGCCACCACGCCCGGCTGGGTTTTTGTATTTTTGATAGAGATGGGGTTTTGCCATGTTGGTCAATCTGGTCTCAAATTCCTGAGCACAGGCAATCTACCTGCCTTTTCCTCCCAATGTGCTGGGATTATAGGCATGAGCCATCATGCCTGGTCTATATTACATATGTTTTAATTTTACTACGTTTACCATTACACTGGATTCAATATTTTCATACTGACAGATTCATAGTGTGAGGTCGATAAATGTCTGATCTCACCTTATTCATAAAATTAGAAGAATAATTTGTAACCTAAAGATGTGCCGTGGAAATTAAGTGAAGAATGCATTAGAGCGTGTAGCATAGCACTTTATACACTGGAGTCCCAAAATTAAATCCCAGTTCCATTTTCTCCTCTCCTCCCTCTCTTTTTCTTCTTCTACCTCCTTCTCCTCCTCTTTCTTCTTCTTCTTTGATATTCTCTAGAGTTATGATATAGAACTTTATAGTTAAATACCAACTTATGTCTTTGTAAGAAACAAGCAAATTAAAGTTCCCTTTTCTCAAGGGGCCATCTGGATCATGCAACCATTCTGTGTGATTCTGTTTCCATCAGGCAAATAAGCAAAGGTAGAAATGCCAGTTGATCTGACTGAACCTTTGTAAGTGGCAGTGGTAGTCACAAAGTTACACCCAAATGTGCAAGATAAATGTTTCTTTAATTATTCTAGTCTTGTTCCTGAGGCTTCACCCTGTGGGAGGCAAAAGCTTTCCAACTGAAGACATTTTGGGGTCTTGTGACATATATGGGCTTTGCTTTGGTTAGTGATCTTCCTTTCTTCTTCCTAAAAGGGAGTATAGAGGTTGGAGGAGATTATATGTGCTTTGAACAGATGGGGAGAAGGGGTCCTGTGCTCCCCTCTTAGTTATTTCAGATCTTCACCCTGGGGAGGCTGCGAGTAGGATCTGGTCCTTAAGGTCCTTGAGGACTTGTCTGCTGAGAATGGGCAGGTCCCATTTGGCTGTTTGGGGATATTGTTAATTATTCCTCCCTTGACCCAAAGACGAAGTTCCTGGTCTGGGCAACTTGTCTCTGGATGCAAAACTGATATGGTTTCTTGCACTGACCCCAGGCCTTCCCTGGTCCACCGGCTCTCGGGGCACCTCTCTGCTTCTCCACTTTCCAGCAGAATATGTGAGATTTTCTGGGTCCTCAGCTTTCCATGTGCAGATGATAGGAGCTTCCTCCTCTCTCCTGACACCTTTCTCTGCCAGTGCCTTATTCCATGTTAGAGATGACACCTACCTATGTGGGTTGATTCGTTTTCTATCTGTTGCCATAACAAATTGCCACAGACTGAGTGGCTTAAACCACCAGATTTACTATCTTACAGCTCTGTAGGTGAGAAGTCCAGTAAGATGTAGACAAGGCTGAGTTCCTTTCTGGAGCCTCTGGTCTCTTCCAGCTTCTAGAGACCATCTGCTTTCTTTGATTTGTAGGTCCATTCTTCAAAACCAGCAACACGGCATGTCAGCGGCCCTGCTTCTGTGAATACATCTATTTCTCTGACCACAGCCTAGAAAAGTCTCTGCTTTCTAGGGTTCATGTGATCAGGTTGAACCCACCTGCATAATCCAGGATAATCTCTCCATCTCAGGCTTCCTAATCTTTATCACATTGATAAAGTCCCCCTTGCCATGTATGTAACATATTCACACATCCTGGGGTTAGGACCTGGACATTTTTGGAGGCCTATTGCAGGGGGATTTCCTCTGGAAGCATTCTATCCTTTGAGCAATTCTTGGAGGGGGCAGCTGACTAGATCTAATATTTTTTAGTTCTCCCATATCTGTAGGAATGTTTTTGCTCCCACCTGTCTGTGAAAATAGTGAGAAATGTCACTGGCATGTGACCTCTCCCTGGATGTATGTTTCCTGCTTTGAACTTCTCTGTCTCCCATCATAGAAACCTCTCCATTGCTTTCTAATCAGGCAAGATTTCTCTTATTCTGTATCCTGTGTTCTCTTTATGTATGGTTTACAGTCATGCTCCAAGTTCCACTCAGCCAGATGTAATTCTGTCTCTGCCCATGGCTTAGAGGCGACCTACAAGTTCATCTCTGTCACTTTTTCATAAGTAAAGGAAGGTCTCAGAAATCTCAATTTTGTGGCTCACAGCGGTAATCCCAGCACTCTGGGAGGATGAGGCATGTGGATCACTAGGTCAGGAGTTTGAGACCAGCCTGACCAACATGGTGGAACCCCGTCTTTATTAAAAATATAAAAATTAGCTGGGTGTGGTGGTGTGTGCCTGTAATCTCAGCTACTTAAGAGGCTGAGGCAGAAGAATGGCTTGAACCTGGGAGGCAGAAGTTGCAGTGAGCCAAGATCGTGCCACTGAACTCCAGCCTGGATAACAGAGTGAGATTCCATCTCAAAAAAAAAAAAAAAAAAAGACAATCTCCCCAGTTCTTTCTAAGAAAACCCAAACAACTTTTCTGGGTGGTTGTATGGCTAGGGACTTGAAAAGCATAATTTTACAGTTAACTCTGGACAATGAATTTTTCTGTCTAGGTCGGTATCCAGCTTCTCAATAGCTGAGTGTTAAACTTTATGGCTTAGCCATCATGGGAAGGCTGCAGCGTGATTGATGTGCGTGCGTGTGTGTGTGTGTGTGTTTGTGTGTGTGTATGCACATGTGTGCATGAGAAAGAAAAAATACATCAGCGGAATGTTTTCAAACACATTTTCCCCTATAACTTCTGCATCACTGCTTCAAAAGATTAGGTGCTGACTATAATGTGCACAGTCTCCGCAAATTCCGCATATGAAATATCTGGTTCTCTTGTAGACGCGCAGAAAGAACAGTTCGAGGCCCGTGAGTGACGTGGTGTTCTTTCTGGGTGCCCCCTTGGCTTCTGGCTCCCCCTTCAGTTCTCTGTGATGATGCAGATGCTGGCGCTATCAATAATGATGGGGTGGGTGGTGGAGGTGACAGTCATAAAGCTGGGGCTGGTCCCCAAGGAGCCTGTGACATATCCCCAAATCAGCCTTTTGGTTTCTTTTTCTGCTTGGAGAGCATGGGCTTGAGTCACAAAGTGCTTATCTCAGGGGGCTTAGACCTCCCCCAGGCAGCTAAGTGGCTTGAAGGGGGTGTTTTGCACCCTTGTTATGGGGCAGTGGAGGGTCTTGCATGATTGGTACCCCTCTCTGCGGGATCTGTCACTCTGGATCCAGGCTCTGCTCATCCCAATCTTGCCACCTCTCATGAAAAAAAGAGTGTGACCTGGAAGGACACCTGCAGGGGCTCAGATGGCACCTATAGCATGTTGGACCTTGAGGGCATCACATGGGGGCGATGTTACTGGGAGGTGGATGTCAAGCAGCGAGTGGACTCTGGGGATCTGTAGGGAAGATGTGAAAAGGACAGATCGGGACAGAGTCCCCAGATAAGGGGTTCTGGGTTGTGGGGTAATAGGACAATGGATACTGTGCCTGCACTGAACCTGATAACTTTGCTATATCTTAGGCGGATTCCCTACAAGGTGGAGTTTTCCTGGACTACAGCAAAGGTGATGGCTCTCTCTATAACATAATACATTTTCTCCTTACCTCCGACTTTCTTCTGTGGAGCCCTCTTTCCATACTTCATGTTAAGGTCAGGAGATGTGTCCCTGACCATCTGCTCTGTGGTAAGTGGGCTTGAGGGGCTCCCTGTGCCCCCTAACAATTCTTTGGAGGAGCCAGTGAGCTCCCCAGGGGAAGGGTTCAGCTCAAGCTCAGGTGTTGATGGTGCTCCCCCAGGGGTCGAATCTCTATTACTCCCCAGGAACCCTGAGGCTATGCCCTCACAGGTCCTTATCACTGCCGCAACCCTTCACTGTGGCTCTTCTAGGAGCTTCAGACTTCTTGTGGCAATAGCCTCTGAGAAAAGTCTTGGATGGCCCTAGGAGCCTTGTCCTCCTGTTCTGGATCCAGACTCCTGGGGTGTCTGGTTATGGGAATAGTCAGCTCATGCCTTGTGTTCAGAAAGCAGAAGACGAAAGTTGACTGTTGTTTGAATTGATCTAGGGTAGGCTGAAGTTGACTGTAAAACTCATTTTTGTTTTGGTATTAAAAAATATTTCATGGGGCTGTGTGTGGTGGCTCATGCCTGTAATCTCAGCACTTTGGGAGGCCAAGGTGGGTGGATCACTTGAGGCCAGGAGTTTGAAACCAGCCTGGCCAACATGGTGAAACTCTGTCTCTACTAAAAATAAAAATAAAATTTGCCAGACATGGTGCTCCTCACTGCATGCCAGCCTTGGTGACAGAGGGAGATACCATCCCCCCAAAAAAATTTTTTCATGAGATTTTTATACTGTCTGGACATGAACAGGGCCTGAAGGCTGAATTATTCTGCAGAACAAAAGAGGAGTTTATCCAGTTTGAATTTGTTCAGGGAGATCCAGAGATTGAGAATAGTCTCCAGCTCTATTTTGTGGGGTTCGGACTATCTGACCAGAAAAATTGGTCATCCAAAAATATCCAGGGAAATGGCGGCTTATGGACTTGTAAGATGAGAGGAATCGAAATCTAATATTGTACTTTTTTTGCTTTTTCTTTGTTTTGGAGACAAGGTCTCTGTCACTTAGGTCAGAATGCAGGGCTCAAACAATCTTGCCACCTCAGCTTCCCAACTAGGTAGGACCACAGGCACGTGCCACCATGCCTGGCTATTTTTTTTCTGTTCTTTTTTTTAGTGGAGAGAAGGTCTCACTACGTTGCCCTGGCTGGTCTTGAACTCCTGGGCTCATGTGATCCTCCCATCTTGGCTTCTCAGAGTGCTGGGATTACAGGTGTGGGCCACTGTGCCCAGCCTAATATTGTACTTTATACCTTTCTTCTTCTGGGATGAATGAAAGAAATCTTCTTTCCAAGTCTCAGTAAGTTTCTGCTACCTGTGACAAAACTGTTCTGTGTTAACTCAGGGAATTAAGAGTAAGATATAAATGAAGTAGAGGTGAATTGTTCATGTTCAAAGCTCATGTCCATGCTCATGTTCAAATTGTTCCTGTTAATCAATGTATTAGTGCTTCCAAGTCCAATGATAAGGGCTAATGAAAACCACAGCAAACAAAAAGAGACGGGACTATTGAGGACCTAGACCCATCAGGAATGAAGGAGTGTTCACTCTAACAGGTAAGGAACTCTGACCAGCTGCAGTTCTGGCTGAACTGAAGGTGAGAAGTGATGGAACGGAACTGCAGGAAGGAAGTCATAAATAGCCGTTCTAGCCTTGTGACCAACTACAGAAACAAGGATGTAATAGCGTCACGTATTTTCTCTTTGCTTCTCATGTGTATGTGCTTATTTGTATATATCAACACTTTTCTTTCTCTCTCTTCCTCTTACATGTATGATTTTATATAGAAATTGTTGGAAGTCATGTTATAATATAGTCCTTTTGGTAAGAGTAGATATAGTCAAGGAAACTGTGACTCAATTTGAAGAGTAAATAATACAGCTCTATATTGAGCTATGTAATGACTAGGACTCTCTCTTCGTTTTGGGGACAGTGTGAGAACTTCGTCACTTATAAGGTGGCTTTGTCTTGATTGGTGAAAGTAGATAATGATTTCATTGTTGTATAAAAGTTGAGGCTGGGTGCAGTGGCTTATGTCTGTAATCCTAGCATCTTGGGAGGCCAAGGCAGGCAGATCATCTGAGGTCAGGAGTTCCAGACCAGTCTGGCCAACATGGTGAAACCTCGTTTCTACTAAAAATACAAAAAATTATCTGGGTGTGATGGTGGATGCCTGTAATCTCAGCTACTCGGGAGGCTGAGGCAGGAGAATTGCTTGAACCCAGGAGGCAGAGGCTGCAGTGAGCTGAGATCACACCACTGCACTCTGGTCTGGGTGACAGAGCAACAATCCATCTCAAAAAAACAAAAAGTTTAAATACGTGTAATCTGAAAACTGTGCAGCCAAAGGTGTGAATGGTGCTCAATATTATTTTATTGCATCTTTGTTCCAAATCCACTCCATCTTTGTCCTGCCTTGTGGTTCACTTCTTCTTTGCCATCTGGCACAATGTTAGATTTTGACAGGAAATTGCACTGGAAGGAACACTGCAAGACATGGCCAAGAAAGCAGCTTCATTCTAATTCTTTTTTCTTTTCTTTTTTTTTTTGAGATAAAGTCTCATTCTGTCACCCAGTCTGGAGTGCAGTGGTACAATCTCGGCTCACTGCAATCTCTGCCTCCCAGGTTCAAGTAATTCTCCTGCCTCAGCCTCCTGAGTAGCTGGGATTACAGGTGCATGCCACCACTCTTGGCTAATTTTTTATTTTTAGTAGAAACAGGGTTTCACCATGTTGGCCAGGCTGGTCTCGAACTTCCGGCCTCAGGTAATCTGCCCACCTCAGCCTTCCAAAGTGCTAGGATTACAGGCATGAGCCAATCCGCCTGGCCTGCCAGGCTTTCTTAATATGCCCTACCACCATGAAATTTATATTCTGGAGGAGACAGAGGCCAATGGGGGCAAGTTTGAGTCTTGCCAGGTCGATACTTGGGCACTGAGCAGAGTGACTAGCGTTGGTGTTTTGACGTGTATATAACTCCGGCTGGAATGGGAAATGTTAATTTAGTTCCCCCACACAGCCTGTTGGGCTGCCTCTTGCAAACTGGGAGGCTTTTGCCTGTGGTTCCATGAAAAGAAAGGGAATGATTTTTTTTTTTGTAACATGGCTTGGCCCTCACAGCTATGGTGAAGCAAGCAGGGTCATCAAAAGCCACTCTTCTCTTCTGGAAGCAGCAGAGAAAGGGAAGCCAGAAACCTGACAAGCTGGTAAAAATCTAATTTCTTACCAGCTAGCCTCTGGCCTTTCTCTCTCTGTGCAAATGAGTTGAGTGAACAATAAAAATCACTGTTTGTCTCCTCTGCAAAGTTTTGATTAATAGTGAAGAAGATTCATGTGACTAGTCTTAGGCTGTAGTAAATCTTGTATACTCTTGGTACTTTGAACTATAAATATTCATGTTGTTTGGCCCCTTCTCAGAAATCACCTTTTTTTGCCACCTTCCTTTGTCTTTGCCTTTTTGTGTCATTCTGTCACGGAGAAGGGTACCATAGGCTAGAATACAGGCCTAGGATCCCTATAAGCCTGCATTTCAAGCCAGCCCTGCAGACCGGTCAGTTACAAACTTTGCTGCAGGTCCCTGAAACAAAAACTGCATGAGATTTCCCTCTTGTCTTGTTTTATGTGGTTGAGAGCTTGACTTTGCAACCATGTGGGGTACTCTCTCTCTTGATCTCTGCCATCTGGAGGGTGGGAATTTTTGGGTTCAAGTCAGGTGGCTGGTCTGAAAGGACTGGGAGTCTGAGACACATTAGCACACTCTTCATCCCGAATGTGTCGAGCCCTTAGGTGAGTTTTTTCTTAAAGGGTCCCATCTCTGCTGGTTGGATTTATTAGAACAACAACAACAACAACAAAACCAGTCCTATTTCTATAGGACTTTTGTTGTACTTTGCTATCTTAAACCCATTTCTGAGAGGGAATACTTGGGGATGCCTCGTTTATACAATTTCTAGGAATACCTCTTGCTTATATGGCAAAAACCTGGAAAATTACCATCTTGTATTTAAAAAAGGCTTTTAATTTGAGTCTCTATGGGAATCAAGCACACACACCATTGAAAGAAAAAGGATTTTAGAGATCTCTTATCAAAAACAATTGAAGAAAGGTAAAATAATAGTGTCATGGCTAGCCTTAAAAATTCTCTTGACCAGTTAAAATCATTTGCAAGCTTGAAAATGACTGCTCTAGATTGCTTCTGGGAAGAGCACTGGCAACCATTCTATGCTTTAGCTCAGTACCTAAGTCTCTGCCCTTTCACCCTGGTGGCCTGGGATCACTTCCCAGCTCAGGGAATGAGTCCTTTCTGGCTTGGTATTTGTGGGACTTTTTGCCGTTTATTGATGGACAGTTTCTGATTTCCTATCTTGAATTTTCCTTTCTCTGAGCTACCTTTGGGGTGATTCTAGATCTTGTAAAAACTACTTGCCATCTCTTTGGAGATATGCATCTGTGGTTAAGTCATAACCCTAGTTAAGACTCATTGGTTTCAGATGGGAGGTTATCCTTGGTAGAGTTAAAAAGCCAGAAATATCAGCTGTTTTTCCCAGCTAAAAACTGGTAATAAGAGATTTGAAAGAATTTTCTTCAAGAGCTCTGTAAAGTCAAATTAATTAAAACTGATTTAGGATATATGTGTACAGATATTGTTTTAAAGCCTCTGCTCTCTCTGTAAAAACTTCCTAATCAACTGAATTCTGTTGATTAGCTAAGAAAGAAATATACTCTTAGAGATGGCCATTGGCAGTTGTTTACAGTGAGTAATTACTACAGGGTGGTACTACTTGTTTTTTGCACAATTAGATAAGAAAAGCATGCTTTGGGGCACGTAGAAGGTATGGAATGAGGGATGAGACTCCCATGGAGGATTGGTGATTACAGAATAGACTGATTGCCATTGGATTGCCCACCAGCCTCAGGGGAATGTCCTTGCAGTGAAGTGCACTGTAAAAGCATTGCACTGTCTTGTCCTGTGGTCTTCTCTTTTGAGGACCCAGGATTCAGTGTAAAAGTGGGATCCTTAACTTTAGGAGATGTTTTGCCTTCCAGCTGTGCCTGCTTATTAGGTCCTAGGAACTGTGTGCTTTCTTGGCCTTGTTCCTTAAAGAGATCCACCCTAAAGCTAGTAATTCAATTAAGAAACTAACATCTTTAAAAAAATTTCAATGGGTAAGTGTGTTTGCTTTTCCTAACCATCTGTTTTTTTTCTCTTTTTTTGAGACAGGGTCTTGCTCTGTCACCCAGGCTGGAATGCAGTGGTGAGAACATAGCTTACTACAGCCTTGAGCTCCCGGCTCAAGCGATCTTCCCATCCCAGCTTCCTGAGCAGCTAAGACCACAGGCTATGCCACTATGCCCAGCTAATTTTTGTATTTTTTTGCAGAGATGGGGTCTTGCCATGTTGCCCAGGCTGCTCTTGAGTTCTTAGGCTCAAGCAGTCCTCCTGCCTTGACCTCCCTAAGTGCTGGGATTACAGGTATGAGTTGCCACACACAGTTTCCTGGCCATCTTAACTGAACTTTTACTCATGTAATTTTTTCCTTGGTTTAAGTAAAATACGAATTCTCTATTTCATTTCACCTAAGAATTGTCCCTTTAGAAATGCAGATTTTGAGTGGCATAGCTGATAATTATTTAGGGCAGGGAACAGGTAATTAAGATACTATCCAAAATAAGGAAGAGAAACTTTAAAAACTGGCACATGAAGAATCTTACAAATCTATAAAATCTGCTTCTGTTTGCATGTCTGTGTGTTTGTGATATTTTCACTACCAAAATATAAGAAAAAGCTGTAATTGGCTTATAGAAAAATAAGCACTCAAATATTTCATCAGATAAATAGAAATTTTAATGCCTTTTAGTTCGTGTGACTTCAATGATGTTTGGTAAATACAGTTTTAAAGATTATTAATAAAATCAAATAACATCTTCAAAATATATGCATTTAGCCTAAATTAGTCAAACGTTTTGCAAGGCTAGACCAAATCAAGGAGGCAGTCATATTATTGGGGCTAAGCCATGGGGTGGAAGATATGGCCCAGGTAGAGAGTGAGAGCAAAAGGACAATAGGTCACAACCTTGGGAACATCATCACTTAAGGAAGAGGAACATGAGGACCATTACATGGGGAGGCAGGAGGCTTTAAGGCACAGTATAGTTTGAGTCATAAAAGGCTTCCTACCTCCGGGAAAAGGCAAGAGCAGTGTGGTTAATATTTAGATTTACTTTGCACTGCATTTAATAAAAAATAAAGGGGGAAGGAACTGTATTTTGTGAAGAAACTGTATTTTGTTAGTCCTGTATCATCTGTGCTGTGGTTAGAAAGATACAAAATAATAATGTTTTTTTTGAAGAAGTGTCGGGGATGGCCCTAACTTCAGCAGGCCATAAGACATGTTGTGTGTTCTAGAACTAGTAAAAGAAGGCCAACCAGTATCAAGAAAAATAAGCACCCTGTTTACTGGGTTTAGTATCTGAGTCGTTTTGATGCTTTAGTTGGAATGGAAATGATGGATAGTGAGGGAGAAAAGGGTATGTACCTGATTCCTCCAAAAAGCTTGGTTATAAAGAAAATGTGCATGATAGGATGATATATTCTGAATATTCTGAAAGTTTTTTTTTTTTTTAAGATTGGAGAGTCTTGACTGTGTTTGTATGTGTTTGAGGGGCCAATAAGGAATGGGCATGCGGAACAGGACAGAGGCTGAAGATGAAGCAATGGTTTCTGGGAGACAGGAGATGATAGAATCTAGAACAGGATACTCAAAGGATGGTCCACAAATGGGTAGCACTGGCATCACCTGGAAGCTTGTTAGTAATACAAAATAGTTAGACTTCATCCCAGATGCAGTGAATTAGAATCTGTGGGACTGGGGCTTTAGCAATGCACCAGGTGATTTGGATGCATGCTCAAGTTTGAAAATCACTTGGCGAGAGCACTTCCACTGAGATATGAGAGGAGGGTGTGAGGATAGATGTCGGGGGCAATTGATAAAGTTGTGAGTTATGAATTTTCTCTGCGTAAGAAATATTCAAAATAATGTCTTTTCAAGAGGTGGGGGGATGGCCATAATTTCGGCAGGCTATAAGACAAAGAGTGTCTTCTAGAACTAGGCAAATAATTAAGGCCAATAGCATCAAAGAAAAATAAGCACCTTGTTTATCGGGTTTAGTACCTGAGTCATAATACAAAATTGTTAGACTTTATCCCAGATATAGTGAATTAGACTCTCTGAGAGTGGGGCTTTAGCAATGTCCCAGGTGATTTTAATGGATGCTCAAGTACAGCACAGGTGAAGGGAGAAAATTTGTATGGAAAATGTATATGGAAGGAGGAATGCCACTTCCACTGAGATATGAGAGAAGGATGTAAGGATGTAAGGATCCTCTGCTAAGAATGAGGACTAGAAAGTGGTTTAAGAATATGCCTGAAGGTCTGCAAAAGCTGCCTTGGTCAACAGAAGAAGGACATGCTTACGTGAGCATGTTGGAGGCTCAGAGGAACATGCAGATGAAGAATTGGGAGTCCAACACACAGGCTTTTTAATCTTCTGACAACTGAGAGGGCAGAGTTAATCTGATCCAGTAAGGGGATGTTTGCATTGTGGGTGCAACTGAATTGACTGATCATGGTTTAGACCAGAAAGTTTCAGGTAATGCAGTCAGTAAGGGAAGGAAGCTGGCTGACTGGACACAAAAAGGTGAAGTGCCTGAAGGTACTAGTGAGGTCAACGAAGAAAGGAAGTGGGAACTCTAGAGCACTCGAGCTGCAAAGATGTTGAGTTTTGGTTGGAGAGTGAGATGCTGATTTGTAAGGTTTCAGAAGGGACCTTTAAGTCTGATTAAAATGCAAAGAAAGTATCAATAACAAAGGCAGAGTTCAAAACACGGAAGAACTTGAAGAACAGAGACAATTCAGAAGAAACTTTAAAAAAGAACTATAATCAATGTCTTCAAAGAAATAAAAGCAGGTTTCACATCTATGAAAGAACAAGATACGTAAACAAGGATTAAAAAATAAGTAAAGAGCTCCTGGAAACTTAAAATATGAGAGCTCATAATAAGTGTTTAATAAAGGTTTGCAGAGGAAAAGGAAAAGAAATATCCCAGAAAGTAGAACAAAAAGATGAAAATATAGGCAATAGGAAAATAAAAAAATGTGAAAATAGAGGATTGAGTTTAAATCAGCTACTTCATTAAACTTTCCTATTATTTATAGTAATTTGTTTTTAGATTCGTTTGTCTTTAGATTCTATGGTGTAATCATATCCTCTGTAAATGCTGACAGTTTTGTCTTCCTTTCCAATCTTTTGGTTTCTTTTTCTTATCTCATTATGCCAGTCATGACCAAAATACAATGTTGAATAAAAGTGATGATGGTAGTCTCCTCATCTTCTTCATAATTTTAATGAGAATGCATCCCAAGTTTCTCTTTTTGGAAGACGTGTTTTAGAATTAAAAAAATAGATACCCTGTATCAGGTTAAAGAAGTTCCCTTCTATTCCTGGTTTGTTGGCTTATTTATTTATTTATTTTTTGAGATGGAGTTTCGTTCGTTTTGCCCAGGCTGTAGTACAATAGCATGGTCTCAGCTCACTGCAACCTCCGCCTCCAGGGTTCAAGTGATTCTCCTGCCTCAGCCTCCTGAGTAGTATCTGGGATTACAGGCAGCCATCACCATTTTGTATTTTTAGTAGAGACAGCTAATTTTGTATTTTTAGTAGAGACGAGGTTTCACCATGTTGGCCAGGCTGGTGTCAAACTCCTGACCTCAGGTGATCCGCCCATCTCGGCCTCCTGAAGTGCTGGGATTGCAGGTGTGAGTCACTGTGCCCGACTTTATTCCTGGTTTATTAACAGTTTTACTCTTTAAGCCAGGGATGGGCAAACTGCTACCCGATGGGCCAAATTCAGTCTGCCACTTGTTTTCGTATGGCCCATGAGCTAAGAATGATTTTTACATTTCATGTAAAATGTCACATAATATTTTGTGATGTGTGAAAATTATATGAAATTTGAATTTAAATGTCCATAAATAAAGCTTTATTGGAACATAGCCATGTTCTTCATTCATTTATGTATTGTCTATGGCTGCTTTTGTGCTATAAGGCAGAGTTGAGTAGTTGTGATAGAGCCGATAGGGACCTACAAAGCCAAAGTAAATATTTGACCTATTTTATTTTATTTATTTTATGTTAGAGACAGTGTTTCACTCTTGTTGCCCAGGCTCGAGTGCAATAGCGCGATTGCACCAGTTAATTTTGTATTTTAGTAGAGACAGGGTTTCGCTATGTTGGCCAGGCTGATCTCAAACTCCTGACCTCAGGTGATCCACCCACCTCGGCCTCCCAAAGTGCTGGGATTACAGGTGTGAGCCACCGTGCTCGGCCAATATTTGTCCCTTTATAGAAAAAGTTTACTGATTCTTGTTTGAAGTCAAGAATGGTATTGGGGGAAAGTTAGGTTAATGGATGTGCAGACCAAGAACAGGGAAAGGTCTCAGCCCTAACTCCTTCTTATACAGATTTTCAATCAGTCCACCTTTTCCAGCTTTACCCTCTTATCCTAGACTTTCTTAGTTTTTAGCTTTCCATTTCTAGAAATTTAGGGCTCTGTCTAAACAGTAGTTTTCCTTCTCCGTAGCATTTCTTTGGGTGCACAACAGGTTCCACCTTCATCAGCTCTGCTTTCCACCAATTTTCCAGAAAACCCTTAGTCTATTGCTGTTTCCTATTCCCCTTGTCCGCCTGATTATTTCTTTCCGGAGTGATTTTAGCAGTGTTTGGGGAGGGAGTTACACCTTCTATTCCTCAGGTATAATCACCCTTCTCTTCCTACCACAAAACTGAGCACAGTGAAAGGGAGGAGAGGGAGTGAGGAGGCTGAGGGCAGGGAGAGGGAGGAGGGAGTGACAGGGTGGGGAAGTGAGGAGGAAGAGGGGGAAGGGCTCCTGGGGAGAGGGAGATGGGGGGAAGAGGATGATGGGGTGGGGTGGGTCAGGGAGTGAATAGGCCGGGTTGGGTGAGAGGAGCCTGGGTGTTTGTGCTTGAGAAGTGGGGGTGTGTGGAAGAGCAGAAAGGTAGACAGTGCCTGCGGGAAGAGGGGGTGAGGGGTGTGGGGGGTCAGTGGGTTGAGGGGAGTGGGGAGAAGATTTAGGGTGAGAGGTGCTGGCGTGCTGGGGAAGGTGGGACTAGGAGAGGCAGAAAGACGGGGAGAGAAATGGGAGGGAGAGAAGGAACCTGGGGGAGATTTGAGAGGAGAAGGCGCTTGAGGGGGAACCAGGAGAGAATAAAGCTTGTGAGGGGGAAGTGTCACCGGAGAAGGGGCTCCAGGGGGAAGTGTGAGGGGAGAAGGAGCCTCCAGGGGAGCCGTGAGGGGTCGAGGCGCGTGAGGGGGAAGCCTGAGGGGAGAAGGTGTGTGAAGGGGAACTGTGGAGGGGAAGGGGTCGTCGGGGAAGGCGGGGGGAAGGCACTCAGCTATTGTTGGGGAGCCGGGAAAGGGGCCTTGAAGCCGCGCCCGCCTGGGATTCTGGCCAGGGTCCCGCCCCCCGGCCACGCAATCCTCGGTGTCTTCGCCTGGCGTTTAGGAGGCCGCCTCCGGGTTGCGGGCCTGGCGGCCCCACTCACCTCCGCACGGCTTCAAAAGGGAAATTCCTCATGGGCGGCGTCCCAAGAAAGAAAGCCATTTCCTCCGCCTCTTCCAAAGCGGCAGGTTCCCTTCCTCCGCCTGCCTCTTAAATAACGTGGGATCTCGCAGTTTGGCTGAAACCGGAACTAAATGCAATGCTTTTTTGACTTTTACTTTCTCCCAGAACAACAGGTGTGATATGATCCCTTTTGGGGCCCTTCCTGTTCTCTTTCCTTTTTTCCTTCCCCATTGTTTTTTTCTGAATTGATTTAAGACATAGGAAATTGCAAAAATAGTGTAGTTTTAAAACAGTGTATCATTCACCCATTTTTCCCCAATGGTAGCATCTTACATAATCATATACATTTGCAAAACCGGGACACTGACATTGATACAACGCTATTCAGTGAACTACGGGCCTCGTTCACATCTCACCAGTTTTTACTCGCTTTTTTTGGGGTCTATAGAGATACCGGTGGGCGGGACAAGGTCCCCAAGTGCCGTCAGCACCTTGGCTCCGCCGCTGTCCAGGCTCTTGCACCGTCAGGAGAGGGATTCGAGGGAATTCAAAGAGGAGTAAGAAGCCAGCGAAAGTACGGAGATTTACTGCAAAGTGCACGCTCCAGGAAGAAAAGGCAGTGCGGACGTACTCAAGAGAGTCATGCACCAGGGGTCTTGGGGTTGCTCCCTTTACGGGTTTCCTTAACCAGGAGGTGAAATACTCATGAAGATTCCTGGAAAAAGGTGGAGATTTCTTGGAACTGTGGTGCCACCCATTTTTACACCAAATATGAGTGTTCTGGGAACAGTCATGGCACTGGTGGGTGTGGGATTGGTATGCTAATGAGCATATAATGAGGTCCTAGGTGAAACCTAGGTCAGATCCAGCACCATATTGGGTCCAGCAGCTCTTAGCCAGCTTGGTCCACACCCAGTTTTTTCAGGGTCTTATCAGCCCATAGCTTCTGCAGCTATTTCAACAGTTGCCTTTTGCTAGTCATGTGAAACTGCTGCCTGGACTTTTCTCTCCTCCTGCAACCACCCTGTATTATTCCTGTCTCATAGTACTATGAAACTTTATCACCTGTATAAGTTTAGGAAAGCACCATTACAGTTAAGATACAAAATAGTTTCGACACCACAAAGAGTCCCTTGTGCTCTATCTTTTTAGTCAGACCTTCCCCCAACTTTTATGTATGTATGTATTTGTTTGTTTTGTAGAGATGGGGGTCTCACTATGTTGCCAAAGGCTGGTATTGAACTCCCAGCATTCCTATGATTGGAATTCCAGAAAGAGAGGACATAGGGTGCTGAAAATTTTTTCCTTTTTTCTTTCTTTTGAGACAGGGTCTCACTCTGTTGCCTAGGCAGGAGTGCAGTAATGCGATCCTTCTGGGTGATCTGTTCCTGGGCAATCCTATTGCTGAGGCCTTCCAAAGTGTTGGGATTATAGGCCTCAGTCACCACACCCAGCCTCCCTCAACTTTATTTCTTGGCTACTACTGATCTGTTCTCCATCACTATAATTATGTAATTTCAAGAGCTGATATAGAATCCTACAACATGAAACCTTTTGAGATTGACTTTTCAAACTCAGCATAATATCTGTGGGGTCCATCCAAGTTTACTGTAGTTTGTTCCTTTTTATGGCTAAGTATTCCATTATATGGATGTGCCACAGTTTGTTACCCATTTGCCCACTGAAGGACATTTGTATTGTTTCCAGTTGTAGTTTATTACTAATAAATCTGCTGTGAATACTCTTGTATGAGTTTTTGTGTGGAATATTTTATTTCTAATATTCAAGAATATGGTGGTAGCTAGATTGCATATGGTAAGTGTATTTTTTACTTTATAAGAAACTGTTTTCTGGGGTTTAAATAACCTTTAAC
This sequence comes from Alouatta palliata, assembly GCA_004027835.1. Taxonomy (NCBI): domain Eukaryota; kingdom Metazoa; phylum Chordata; class Mammalia; order Primates; family Atelidae; genus Alouatta; species Alouatta palliata. The sequence continues at coordinate 28,839 of PVKV010005044.1, read as the reverse complement.
ATTCTACCAGCGATGTATAAGAGATTCAGTTTCTCCAATTTTTGCCAACCCTTGGTAGTGTAAGTGCTTTTTATTTTAGCCCTTCTTGTAGGTCTGTAGTGCTGCCTCATTATGCTTAGATTTGCCTGTTTCTGATGTCTAGTGATGCTGAATATCTTTTCATGTGCTTATTTGTATCTATATTTCTCCTATGATGAAGTTTCTGTTCAAATACTTTGCCCTTTTTAATTTTTTTTTAGATGGGGTCTTGCTATGTCTATCAGGCTGGTCTTCAACTCTTGGGCTCAAATACTCCTTGCTCCTTGGAATCCTGGCTAGCTGGGACCATAGGCTTATGCCACTGTGCCTGGCAGATTTTTTTTTTTTTTTTTTTGTCCAGTGGAAGCCCATTTATTCCAATATTATCTATAGAAACTTCTACTCTTTCTTCATTTAATTGCTCTTGCATCTTTGTCAAAAAATCAGTTGGGAATACTTGTGTGGGTCTTTTTCTGTATCATAATGTTCCATCGATATATGGATCTGTTCTTTTTTTTAGTACTATACAGTTTTGATATTGTAGATGTATAGTATAATATTGGCCTTGGCCTCCCAAAGTGCTGGGATTACAGGCATGAGTTACCACACCCAGGTGGTGGGAAATTGCATTTTTAATGCGCTAACTCTGGGACTCTTTAATTGGGATAGGAGCCACATTAACTGATTTTAAATAAATTGTTTGTTTCCTAATATTTTCTATTTCTCATTCAGCTTCATTATCTCTAAACTCACCTTTCTGCTTTTCTTTCCTATGTTCTGCTCCTAAATGTAAAATGACTAATAGTATGACTTCCATTCATTCTTGTGAACAGGACCGTTGCCATTTGTATTAGCTCATTTGCAAAACAAAATTCACCGCTATTGATTTCTCAAGGTAAGTTTCACCTTCCTACTTTTATATTACAACTATCTTAGGAGTACATATTTATGAATTTTCTTAAAACTTTCATCATTTTGTTAAACATGCTGTCATTCTGATAGCTGTCTTTTTCCCTTCCTTTTTTGGGGTCCTTTAAGATTTCCATATCTGTATCTTTACAGGAGGGTTAAATATTGTTTTAAATTGGTCTGTTTGTCAGTGGCCTTTAGCAAGTGGTTCACAAAATTTTTATAGTTGGAGTATTCTATTGTATGATTTACTTGCCTTTGAAGACCTAGTGGGAGTCCAAATGTTTTGAACCCAAGTCAGAAGTTATGGAGAAGAGGTTTCTTTCTTTTATTTTCTTTCTTTCTTCCTTTCGTTCTTTCTTTCTTTCTTCTTTCTTTTTTTTCTTTTTCTTTCTCTCTCCTTCCTTTCCTCCTTCCTTCCTTCTTTCCTTTCTTCCTTTCCTTCCTCCCTTTTTTTTGTACTTTACATTCTGGGGTACATGTGTGGAACATGCAGGTTTGTTACATAGGTATACATGTGCCATGGTGGTTGGCTGCATCAATCACCCCATCATCTACATTAGGTATTTCTTCTAATGCTATCCCTCTCCTAACCCCCTGTCCCCCAACAGTCCCTGGTGTGTGATGTTCCCTGGATACAGAGAGGTTTCTATAAATCTCTTTCTTCTGAATTCTTGCCTCAGTGAGACATACACACAGGTATGGAGTCAGCTGAGCTGGGTTGCTGAAGCATATCTACTGTTTCTTTAGTAATTGCCTTGACAGGGTCCCTGCTTCTTACCATAAATCTGAGAGAAAGTTGCATTAGTCATACCCTTATAAAACCTAGTAGTGGCTGGGCACAGTGGCTCATACCTGTAATCCCTGCACTTTGGGAGGCCAAGGCAGTGGATCACCTGAGGTTAGGAGTTTGAGACCAGCCTGGCCAACATGGTGAAACCCTGTCTCTACTAAAAAATACAAAAACTAGCTGGGCGTGGTGGTGCACACCTGTACTCCCAGCTACACAAGAGGCTGAGGCATGAGAATTGCTTGAACCCAGGAGGAGGAGGTTGTAGTGAGCCAAGATCATGCCACTGCACTCCAACCTGGGTGAAGACTGAGAAAAAACAAAACAAAACAAAACAAAACAAAACAAAACAAAACACTTACTAGTTAGCTGTCAGATGGACCAGAGAGAGCTATAGAAAAAAAAAATGACATGAGAATGACAAAAATCTAATACTTTTAACTATGTGAAAATCCTTCTGGTCAAACATTTTCCCTGATAACAGCATAATACGTGTAAGAGGTATGCCAACTAAGGCCGATAAAATCTCTAAATGTGTATTTTCCACAGATGACAGAAGCAATTTATAATATAAAAATCCATGTTCAATGTCTGTCCTCCATCCTCTTTTCTCTCTCTCTCTTTCTGGCAACTCAGTTTTGCTAAATCTATGCAACTGATCAAAGACCTGAGGATTCTGTGACTTCTAAAATGAACATATCCATACCTGTGGCAGGGCTGGGAGAACACAGTAGACACCATCCAGTGGATTAGATTGTGCTAGAAATTGTAGAGATACTCTTTTAAGGTTCTAAGGTTAGGTAGCCTGAAACATTTTGTACTTTGGGCAGAGGCTAATGTCTGGTTTCTCTCCTTTTTTCATCAAACGTCTACAAAGAATAGCAGATCAGTATGAAACTGGAAGACATCTAGTTAGTCCAAAGAATTTGATAATTAGAATTACAGACTCTCAGGAAGCCTGTTTGGAAGGGACCATAAAGATAATTTATTCTAATTACTCAGTGGTCTCCTGAGACTCTCCTCTGTAGCATTCTCACTGAATGAACCTTAAACTCTTGCTTAAACTCTTTGGGCCTCCACTTCTCCTTATTTCTAAGATAAAATTTGTTACTTTGTACCTTCCATTCACTCATCTATTTTTGGGGCCATACAAAACATTCTAATCCATTATGAACTTTCACCTATTTGAAAGTAATTCTCATTGTTTCCTCATATTTGTTTTCCCAGGGAATTCTGCAACTTCCTGCTCACTTGAGTCTTTCTCTCCTGAAGGCATTTAGTTTATCCACATTCCATGATAGAATTGAATGTAATATTCAGGGTGTGGACTAACCAGCACAGAACAGAACAGTATAAAAATGAAATTTCTAAAAATGATTATTTTAAAATAGACTAAAATAAAATAACTCTCTTGGAAGTTTGAAAGACACATCCCACAACCACTTACTTGTATCTCTGTATTCTTTCTGCTTACCTTCCTTCTCCTCATTTTTCTTTGGAAAGTGCTCTTTACAAGTTCATTAATTATCTCCAAATAGCAACTACAGTGTCCTTTCAGTCCTTATTTTCCTTGAAGTCTCAGCTATCCTGTAGTCATCCATTTTTTTTCAAAACTCTAATCTTCCTTGATTATTGGAACGTTCCATTATGCAGGTTTTCCTTGTATCTTCCTATCCCTTAGTTAAATTTATTCAATGTATTACATATAACAAACTCAGTCCTTGGACTTCTGCTTTTGCTAAGTCCTGTATTTTCTCCTTTGAAGAACTCACTCTAATGGCTTCAATTGTAACCTGTATTCTTCTAACTCCAGATCTCTCCTGAATGACAGATATTATTGCTTATTCCCTTAAAACAACAATTTGTTATTACCTTCCTGTCTAAAAACTATCTCCTAGTTTGTTTGTTACCTAGTTTCACAAGTTTTCAAACCATTGTGTTTTTCTCTTTTCCTTACTCTTACGCAGTCAGTCATGAAGTAGTGATTCTTCTTTGAATTTTCTTCTATTTATTCTTTTTCCATTTACTTACTCCAAGTACTTCTTAATTAGATTTACTACCTATGATGTTTCTTGTTTTCAATCTCATTTTTCACAATCACATGAGTAACTATTTTTAAAATAATACAACCTTATTCATCTCACTGCCTCTCAAACATTGTGGAATGCTTCCAGTTACCTGAAGAGTAAAATATAAATTCCTGGCTTTTTCTTCAAATCCCTTTATAATCTTCTTTTCAGAATCATACCCCAAGATGCCTCCCATGAGTCTGCTGTAAAAGCAGAATTGCCTACTGCCACCTGGACATGGTAGACGGTGACACTTTATCCTTTGCCTTTCTTTTACTGTTTGAAATTCACTCAGCACATCGACATCTTATCTATCTGCTGTGATACGCTGTATACCACTACTCCCTTCCCCATGAAGTTATCACCTTTACTTTATCACCCATGGTGGATTATGTTGTCCATCTAAACCAATCTTTTGTAACTTAGATTTTACTTAAAAAATTGCCATGTATACATATATGATTATATATGTTGTAAGCTCCTTGATCACAGGAGCTCTGACTTGTGTTTTTCTGTACACCCCTTATTGCTAGACCAGCGCCTTGCAGACATTAGGCTTGCCATGAGGAATTATTGATTGATTGGTTGGGGAGGCTATCATAGACATACTTGTCAAAGGAAATTACTATACATTTCTTTAATTAAAATGTTTTACTTCAGAAAGTATCCAGTCTTTCTTGACTGAATCACATATGTATTAAGTTACAAAACAAATATTTGGAAACTGAGGTCTGTAGCTGAGAGATTTAAAAGTTTCTGAAGAGCAGAAACTGTGATATGAAGATGAAAGGGATTTTATAATTATAATCTGTTTAGGCAATGGCTGGGATCTAGTTTGTATCTGGAGGATGGAAATCATCATAATCACTTGTCTTACAGGCCTTTAAAAAGTTTCTCCTTATTCTTCCACTTTTTTGTCTTACTTTCTTTACTTGCCTTTGCCCTTTTCGAATCTTCTGATTTTTCATCATTGATTTCTGATTCTCTCGTTCCTTTAACTTTGCCTTTTTCTTCATCACCTTCTGGGTTTTTATCACCTTTTTCTTCTTTATCTGGATCTTTCTCTGCATCTCTTTCCTTTTCTTTACCATTATTTCCTTTATCTTCAAAACTCTCCTTTTTTTCTTGGGCTTCCTGTCCTTTTAGTACACCCAGTTCACTCTTCTTTACTTGGGATTCCGGTCCTTTTGGCATACCCACCTCAGTGTTCGTCACTTGGGATTCCAGTCCTTTTGATATACTCACTTCAGTGTCCTTTACTTGGGATTCTGGTCCTTTCAGTACACCTGCCTCACTCTTCTTTTCTGGGACCTCCTGTTTCTTTGGCACATCTGCCTCACTCTTCTCTACTTGGCCTTCTTGTCCTTTTGGTACCTGCAACTCACTCTTCTTTTCCTGGGCTTCCTCTCCTTTTGATACATTTGCCTCACTCTTCTCTACCTGGGCTTCCTGTCCTTTCAGCACACCTGCCTTGCTCTTCTTTACTTGGGACTCCGGTCTTCTTGGCACACCCATCTCACTCTTCTCTACCTGGGCTTCCTGTCCTTTCAGTACACCTGACTCACTCTTCTTTACCTGGGCTTCCTGTCCTTTCAGTACACCTGACTCACTCTTCTTTACTTGGGACTCCGGTCTTCTTGGCATACCCATCTCACTCTTCCTTACTTGGACTTCCTGTCCTTTCAGTACAACCGGCCTGCTCTTCTTTACCTGGGCTTCTTGTTGTTTTGGTACACCTGACTCATTCTTCTTTATTTGGGCTCCCTGTCCTTTTGGTACACTCATCTCACTGTTTTTTAGTTGGGTTTTCTGTCTTTTTGGTATTCCAGTGTCACTGTCTACCTTGACCTTCATTCCTATCTTGTTTTTCTCTAAATCAGTGCCTTTTCCTTCTCTTTTTGGCTCCTTTATGTGTGTTGATATCAAGCATTCAACAGAATTCATAAATATGATGTCATTCTTTAGCGCTTCCTTGTTTTCTTCTTGGCTGTTCTGAGACCTTGCGTTGTCTCCACTTTTTAGAATCTGGATTTTGGAACATGATTTTTTTGCAAGTTCTTCATCCATGTAACCTGGCAATATAACTGGGCATACAACAAAAGGGCGTAATTTAGATATCAAGTATTTTCTCTCTCTCTCTTTTTTTTTTTTAATAAAGACGAGGTTTCACCATGTTGGTCAAGCTGGTCTTGAACTCCCGACCTCAGGTGATCCGCCCGCCTTGGCCTCCAAAGTGCTTGGATTACAGACGTGAGCCACTGCACCTGGCCATTTTCTCTTTATCTATTTTTTTCCCTTGACACTGGTTTCTTTTTCTGTCTTAAAGCTGGCAAACTAAAATTTTTCTGAATCTCAAGTTATATAAAATGATGGCTCTCTATACATAAAATTATGAAAATATTGATAAAATTCTGGACTGTTTTCAATAATTTGGAAGACTAATGAGAAAAAAGGTAAACTATACTGCAAATGAACTGATATTCGTTCAGTGGATTATGGCTAATGAATAATGCTTAGTGGCTGACAGAGGATGTATTCTGAAAAGAAACAGAATTTATTTTGAGGAAAAATTGTGGGAGGAAGTAATAATTATATTTGTCATAATAAAAAAAGGAAACAAATATGCTTTCAATATTGAATAAAAGCATATCTTATTACGCAAAACTAACCAAGTGCGAACTGATAATTATTAACTGTTTACCACATACCAAGTACTCACTGTTCTGAGCACTTTATGTATTAAATCATTTGATACAACAACCAGGTAGGGTATTATTAACCTCATTTTACAAATGAAGAAATTGAGGCACAGAATGCTTAAGTGAATATGAATAAGGTTATGTAATCAGTAGGTGGTGGAGCTGGGATTTGAACCTGAATAGTCCAACTCCAGAGTTCAGTTTTGACCATTATCATAGAGTGCTTCTTGCAATATCTGCTAACTCTGCAAAATTTCAGGTCCTTTGATCGTGTTTAGGTAAATCAGCTCTGTTACACCTCAATTCCTGTGTGATTTAACAAACTTGAATTTATTGGCTTCTGCTAGATATTTTTTATTTGCTTTTTTTTTTTTTAAAAAAAGGTAATATGGTTCCCTGAATTAAGTAAAAGAAATCTTTGAACCACCAAAGAGTTGTGTGGGCTCTTGCTGTGGAGCAGAGGCATATCTGGCTTTGAGAAAATCTAATATTTAATATTTAATATAGTAAAAAGAATACAGAATATAAAAGCTGAATCAGAAGACTTGGGCTGGGGGTGGTGGCTCACGCCTGTAATCCCAGCATTTTGGGAGGCTGAAGTGGGCAGACCACTTGAGGTCAGGAGCTGGAGACCAGCCTGGTCAACATGATGAAACCCCGTCTCTACTCAAAATACAAAAATTAGCCAGGCATGGTGGCGCACACTGTAATCCCAGCTATTCGGGAAGCTGAGGCAGGAGAATTGCTTGAACCTGGGAGGCAGAGGTTGCAGTGAGCTGAGATTGTGCCACAGCACTCCAGTCTGGGTGACATAGCAAGACTCCATCTCAAAAAAAAAAAAGGAAGTTTACTCTTCCTGCTAGCTGGCTAGCTGGGTTTAGTGGATTTTAAGGTAAATCTGTTAATCCTCAAAGACTCACTGTTCTTATACTTAGTTTGATCTGCTCACTTTGGAGAGTTTAAAAGTCATTAAATATTGTAGACAAATGTTAAAGAAACATAGCCTTTGGAGACAGACTGGCTCAAATCCTGCCTCCACACCCACCTAGCTGGGTGACATTTGGCAAACTTCACTTTCTGTCTGTAAAATGGGGCAATAGTAGTAGCTATTTCAAAGAGGTGTTATGAGATCAAATAATGTTATTTAAGTAAAAGCACTTGGTACAGTGCATGGGACATAATACATAGTCAATAAATATTGGTCATTACTACTTCCCAATGAGATAGTATAGGAAAAAACTCTGATTCAATCAAGATAAGGCATTCTTAGTTTCCAACAAATAACTTAGAGGAATGGTTAATTGTATTACAGGAAAATTTCTTGCTTAAAAATGAATTATCGGACTTTTTGTGTTTCAAATTTAGGGTTTGATGTTTGAAAAATTGGTATACACAGAACTTCAGAATTTTATCAGTTACAAAAATGAGGCACACCTGTATTAGGTAAGAAATTAATTATAAATCAAAAGGGATGTTGTAGTTCACTGTTCTCTTTTTTAATTTTCAGGTTTTGACATCCAAATAAAAATAACATTAGAAAACTTGCAGTAATACTTTCTGAACTTTTTTGCATATTTCCCTCCTAGAGTTCTTTTTTTTGAGACGGAGTTTTTTTTTTTTTTTTTTTGCTCTTGTTACCCAGGCTGGAGTGCAATGGCGCGATCTCGGCTCACTGCAACCTCCGCCTCCTGGGTTCAAGCAATTCTCCTGCCTCAGCCTCCCGAGTAGCTGGGACTACAGGCACGTGCCACCATGCCCAGCTAATTTTTGTATTTTTTTTTAGTAGAGACGGGGTTTCACCATGTTGACCAGGATGGTCTCGATCTCTTGACCTCGTGATCCACCCGCCTCGGCCTCCCAAAGTTCTGGGATTACAGGCGTGAGCCACCGCGCCCGGCCTCTAGAGTTCTTTACTAAAATATGATTCCTGACATTTTATTCTAGAGAAACCAATTTTCAATTTCCTAATGAAAATCAGTGGTAATATATTTCAAGCATTGCTAAATTGAGAAAAATAGTTCAGAATATTTTGATCTTTGACAGTGCTATCAGTGGACACTGTTTTGTTTTGTTTGGGGGTATGGTGTGTGGAATGGTAGATCATACTTTTCCATTGAAACCTCTAATCTTAAGAATTTCATGGAATGTACTCCTCATAAAAGCTGATTTTTCTTAAGCTATGAATATTTTTAGTTTTACTATCTCTTGGGGGTAATTATTTGCTACATGACTCATTTTAATTTAAATTTACCTTCTATATTATATAGATTTTATAAACCAAAATTAAATATTATAGGATTTCCTGAAGCACGCAGCTCAGTATTTATTCTAGCTACAGCTTTCCTAATTTCACAGAATTTAAACAGTTTTTATTCTTTCTCTCACTACACAGAAAAAGTACCTCCAGTTACTTTTAATAGAATCTTCATACCCTTATTTTAATATATTTGCTGTCGTCTTTTAAGTCTTGAATTTAGTTAACATAGATTAGATTTACAAGATTTACTTTCTTTAAATTAAATTAAATTAAATAAAAAAAATTTTTTTGGAGACGCAGTCTTGCTCTGTCACCAGGCTGGAGTGCAGTGGCACAATCTTGGTTCACTGCAACCTCTGCCTCCTGGGTTCAGGAGATTCTTCCGCCTCAGCCTCCCGAGTAGCTGGGACCACAGGCACGTGCTACCACACCCGGCTAGTTTTTTTGTATTTTTAGTAGAGACGAGGTTTCACCGTGTTGGCCAGGATGGTCTCGATCTCTTGACCTCGTGATCCGCCCGTTTCAGTCTCCCAAAGTGCTGGGATTACAGGCGTGAGCCACCACGCCCAGCCTTCAAGATTTACTTTTGAGGAATCCAGCTATTCCATAAAGTGAGGTTCAATTTTATTTCAACTTTGCATTGCAGAAGTAAGTCACAAATCATTATTCTGCTACATTCTAAGTTATTTTCTTCCTTCTCCCAGATTTCAAGATAGTTCATACATCTTTTCTTTCTCTTGGACCTCATAATCATCCTACACTTACAATGTGAATCTTTCATAATATAAAGACTTGTAAGCCCTGGCTGCAAATACATTTATTGCAGGCAGTAGCCCATACTACAAAATTCTAATATGATCAAAAGATTTAATCAAGACTTTGGGGATCATCATAATATATTCAAGCTAATTAAAAAGTAATTATTAAAATTTTAAAATCGAGTTAATTTTTGTTAAAGCTAAAAGATATCATGAAATAGCTATCACATTAACAATTCTGTCGAAATGATACTTAGTGTAGAAAATAGAATGTGGGCTTTATTAGGAAACTAATGTTAGGTTCTTAATCCAGTAGTTGGCAGGGAGAGCACAGACTGTAAAAGATCTGGTCAGTATCAGAGGGATGAATCATTATAGTTCTCAGGCTGTGAATTACATTTTAAAAGATCATATACTTACTAATTGAATGAGGAGGTGAGAAATAAGAGACTCAGCTTGCTAGGATGATGATGTTTGCTGGTTTAATCTGTCTTAAACCTTTCTTTGAACATTGAATTAAACCTTAAACTCCTTTTCTAAAAATATTAACTGGGGCCAGATACAATGGCTCATGCCAGTAATTCCAGCACTTGGGAGGCTTAGATGGGAGGATCACTTGAAGCCAGGAGTTCAAGACCAGCCTGGGCAACATAGCGAGACCCCTCATCTCTATTTTTTTGAAAGAAATAGAAAAAAAAAAAATCAGTTGGGAAGATTGTGTTTGAAAGATTATATTAATAAGAATATATGTTTTACAAAAAAATTTTAAAAAAGATTAAATGGATTGTTCTCTGACAACTTAAAAAAATTAGTATTCCTTAAAAATTAATTACTTCTGTGAAGAGACTTGGCCTGTGATCCCTTCTCAGAGCGCTTGTACTAGTCAGGGTTCTTCTGAGTCAAGTTGACATGTAACATCAACCATCAGAGCCCACGTTTTTGGTGGGAGAGAAACTCACAAGATCACAGTCTAATCACTTTTTCTATGTCAAGAGAGCATTTGAGGGATGTAGGCACGTTATGATTCTTCTGAGTGCATACTGTTTCTTGTACCATGAATCAAAATAAATTAGTTGTTCTGGCTGGGTGCAGGTGGCTCACGCCTGTAATCTCAGCACTTTGGGAGGCCAAGGAGGGTAGATCCCTTGAGGTCAGGAGCTCAAGATGAGCCTGATCAACATGATGAAATCCTGTCTCTATTAAAAATACAAAATTAGTCAGGCGTGGTGGCACATGCCTATAATCCGAGATACTTGGGAGGCCGAGGCAGGAGAATCACTTGAACCTGGGAGGTGGAGGTTGCAGTGAGCCAAGATCAAGCCATTGCACTCCAGCCTGGGTGATGAGAGCAAAACTTCCTCAAAAAAAAAAAAAAAAAAAAAAGAAATTAATTGCCCCTTTCAACTTCATCTCCCTGCCGTCCCATCTCTCCAAACCCACTCTCTTTCTAGTATGAACTGAGAAAGAAAATGAGGCTTAAACATGATTAAATATAAGGACATGCTTTGTTTGGAATATTTGAAATGCTTGAAATGTGTCTCACTAGGTTTAAGTCTTATTTGCTTCTTTTGATCATGTATTTACAGAATTAAACAAAAGTTATTATTCTATTTTGTGTTGTATGGTTTCCTTGCTTGAAGAGCTGAGCCATTTTTAAGTAATCCCAATAGAGAGAAATCTGCATTCAGAAAACAGTTAAAAAAGTCTAACATTAATTTAAATGGGGCCTTCTATTTTTAAAAGGATTCTTTTGTGTACATTTAACCAGCTTTTCTGTAGATGTATATTTGTATTTACAAACATTTTATAAAGTTTCATGACTAATCACAAAAAATTCATTTGTGATTCAGTATAGGAGGCAATGTGTTGGTGTGGAAAGAGTGTGTATTTTGGAGATGAGACATCCTGGGTTTAAATCCTGACACCAATGTTCACCAACTCTTTAACCTTGGGTAACTATCTGAGTTAGTTTCCTAATCTGTAAAATGGGGAATAATAACTACCGGACAGGGATATGGTAAGAATAAGAGATAATAAGAGGTGCTACTTTTGTAAGTGCCTAGCGCAGTGCACAATATATAGTCAACGCTCAATACCTACTGTGGTTCAAAGGTAAAGTTATTTAGAAGGTAGCAGAAAGAAGATAGGATTTCCTTTTTAACTAGTTTTTCACCCCGTTAATATGATTCAGAGGGACTTCACGTATAACTAAAAAAGAGTTCTAAATTCTCAGCAAAGAACTAATGGAATTTGAAACCAATCTTTTCACTATGTTTTGCTGAGAATCAGGGAGGAGATTCTTTTTCAGAGCCTAGAAGATGGCCAGAGATTGCGGCATCCTTTCATATAAACTTCATCTTCTCTACTGCAATCTCTTAAAAAGTAGTTATTTAAAAATTTGGGGCTAAGTGCAGTTACTCATGCCTGCAGTTCCAGCAGTTTGGGAGGCCGAAGCAGGAGGATCACTTGAGCCCAGGAGTTCAAGACCAACCTGGGCAACATAGTGAGATCCTGTCTCAAAAAGAAAAGAAAAGAAAACCCTTGAAAGTTTCTGGAGGACAGGAACATTCAAAATGTCCTTAGAAGCACAAGCCTCTGTTTTGGGAGTAGAAACATACAGGTCAGAAAAGAATTATAGGCAATGTAAAATACCAGAGTTGAGAATGATATGAAACTTACCCACAGGAGACAGTGCTGAAAACAAAACACAAAAGAAAGATCAATGGGGATTTTTTAACTCAAGGAGAACCCACCTTCCAATAATATCCTTCCTAGGTAAATTCAGAAACAGGATTTGGAAGGAGCATAAAACTCGCCGTTTCATCCTCGGGAGTGCTGCTGGCCAATGCTCCACATCCCACTCCACAGAGAGGGCTATTTTTAGGATGCCACTTAGTTAATATAGGGATTTGAAATGTGGGGTAGATGATATCAATTCTACTGCAATTCAAACTATTGCATTTTCTACTTTTCTCTGTTCTTTCATAGTCTTGTATATGCCTTCTGCAAAACAGTTTTTTGCTCACTGTTCTGGTCAGTTTGAAAAATGTGTGTTGTTGGTCAATTACCAAAATCACATCTCGTCCTGACGCATATTCTTTTTGTCAATCTTAGAGGATTTTCTTTTTTTTGTAAAAATTATTAGTTGGCAGATTATAGCAAAGAGGAAATAGGCTCTGTTGTGATAGGTTAGCTGGGAATATATGCTGCCAATAATCTTTGGTAGTAAATAACTAGAATCAAACACAAGACCATTATACTTTGTTACAAAAGGAAAATAGATAACAATTAAAATTGAAATATGAGGAAATCACTTGTTGAAGAAATATTGACTAAGGTAGAAGAACTTGTAATACAAGAACATTAGGGAAAAAGAACATAAAGGTCCTAGACACAGAAATAGGTAAGGCAAGGAAATGATCCAAACTTACTGATTTTTCCAGAACTGTCCACTAAAATAGACAAAGGCAAACACATTAGTAGGTACTAGGCTTTCCCTTCTTCTCAGTCCCTAAGCCTCTGCATTGAGTGGGATTTGCGTCATTAACAATTCAATTTCATTTATTTAAATGTGAAGAAACTTCATTTCTCTTCCCCCTTCTCTTTGCCCATTGTAGTTTACAGAGACCTTGTGATAAGCTACTTTAAATCACCTTTGCTTACCATTGATCATTAGCAATTTTGTATAGAATGTCAAGATTACAATTTATAAAATATAGGACATATAATGGTCTTGCTTAGAAGATGTGTGCTAACATTATTTACTGACATCGTTTGATATGAAATTTAAAAAAAAATCTGTTTTTTTGATACAGGGCCTCAGTCACCCAGGCTGAAATGCAGTGGCACGAACATGGCTCACGGCAGCTTCCACTTCCCAGACTCAAGTGATTCTGCAGCTTCAGCCTCCTGAGTAGCTGGCGCTACAGGTGCATGCTACCACAGCCAGCTAATCTTTGTATTTTTTTGTAGAGACAAAGTTTCGTCATGTTTCCCAGGCTGGTCTGGAACCCTGAGCTCAAGCAATCCACATGGCTTGCCTTCCCAAAGTGCTGGGATTACAGGGGTAAGCCACCATGCCTGGCCTGATATGAAATATTTAAGGTATAATTGTTACCAGGTACTGAAATATAGGTATATCTCTCATGTTGATGTTATTTGATAATCCTAATACAGAAAGCACAAAATAGGCTGGTGTGGTGGCTCACGCCTGTAATCCCAGTACTTTGGAAGGCTGTGAGGCAGGTGGATGGTTTGAGCCTAGGAGTTCAAGCCCAGCCTGAGCAACATAATGCAACCCGCATCTCTGCAAAAAAAAATAGAAAAAAATTAGCTAGATGTGGTGGCACGTGCCTGTAGACCCAGCTGCTTGGGAAGCTGCGGAGGGAGGCTTGCTTAGGAAGTCAAGGGCCATGATCACGCTAGTGCACTCCAGCCCGGGTGAGTGAAACACTGTCTTTAAAAAAGCACAAAATAATAAGAAAGCATGAAATTGTAAGAAACATAATACCAGGATTTTTTTTTACCAGAGTTAAATATATGGAGTTAGGGCATATAAACCATAGAGCGGGAGTTGGCAAAGTATAGCCCGTGGAATAAATCTAGCATGTTGGCTATTTTTGCATGTCCTGTGAGGTAAGAATGAAATTTACATATTTAAATAGTTGAAATAATAATAATAATAATAATTTGTGGCACATGAAAATCATATGAAATTCAAATTTCAATGTCTAAAATAGTATTTTATCGTGACATATCCATGCTCATTCTTTTACATATTGTCTATATTTGTGCTGCAACAGCAGAGTTGAGCAGCTGTGACAGAGACTTTATGGCTTACAAAACTTAAAGTATTTTGCTGGGCATGGTGGCTTATCCCTGTAATCCCAGCACTTTGGGAGGGTAAGGCAGGAGGATCATTTGAGGCCAGGATTTTGAGACCGGCCTATGCAACATAGGAAGACACCGTTTCTACAAAAAATAAGAAAAAGTTAGCCAAGCATGGTGGTGCACACCTGTAGTCTCAGCTATTTGGGAGGTTGAGGCAGGAGAATTGCTTGAGCCCAGGAGTGGAGGTTGTAGTGAGCTATGATCACACCACTGCACTCCAGCTTAGGTGACAGAGCAAGACCCTGGCTCAAAACAAAAGAAAAACACCAAACAAACCAAAAAACACAAAAACAGAGCAAATAAAAACAAACACAACACATTAAAAATATTTATAGAAAAAATTTGCTCACCCCAGCCCTACAGGAAACTAATGTGCTAAAAATATATTAGGAACTTACTAGTGTGGACTTGAGGTATTCCTGAAAATCAAAACAAGAAAATGGGTTAATGGTAGCTTTTTTGGAACAGAAATACAGTTCTTTCCCACTCCCAATTCCCTGGTTCTTTTTCCTAGGATACCATCAAGACCTTTAGCAGAATACAATGAAATATGATGGGACAACAGATCCCTTAGTGTGTTATAAGAACCTGAGACTTTCTACCATCTTTGTGACTCTCACTGTGATTCAACTTATTGTTGTCTTTTTAACTGAACTCTCTGCTTTCACTCTTGCTTCCCAGTCAATTCCCAGTGCAGCAGTTAAAGGAACACTTTTAAAGGATCAGCAAACCTCCTGCTTAAGATCCACCAACGATTCTCCATCTTGGTTGAACAAAAGTCAAAGTCACAACAGTGGTTTTCAAAGATGGCCCTGGAAGATCTGTCCCTCCAAATCTCTCTTACAGCTTCTTTTTATGTCACTTTTCATTCCGTTTCAGCTCTATGGTACTTGCTTTCTTGCTTTTCCTCAAATAGACTGGAAATGTTCCTGCCCTAGGGTGATTTACCTGCTGTCTTTGCTGATTGAACTATTCCCCCCTCAGATATCTGCATGGCTAAATCTCTCACCTATTTCCCCTTCCAGCTAGTAGTTCTAGCAATTGCTGAGAATGAGGTGTTAAACTTTCCAACTGTAGTTGTGGGTTTTTCTGTTTCTCTTCAGTTCTAGTAGGTGTTTCTTTTTCAGTGTATTTTGAAACACTGTTGTTTGGTACATACATATGTAGGATTTGTATGTCTTCTTGATGTATTGATATTTTTATCATGATATAAGGTCCCTCTTTTGTCCCTGGTAATTTTTTGTTTTTTGTGTTGCGGTTCACTTTATGTGATACTAATATAGCCACTTCTGCCTTTTTTTTTTTTTTAAATAATGCTTTCATGGCATATATTTTTCATTCTTTTTACTTTCATTGTTAAATTTGAAGTGACTTTCTTGTAGATAGGATATAGTTAGGTCATATTTTTAATGTATTCTGGTAATCTTTAAAAAAATTGGTGTATTTAGACCTATACAAAATAAATTTGTGTGAGTTGCATGATTATTATTAGAGGCAAGTCCCAGTTCTTTCAAGGAGGGGAAGTCAGAAAAGGCTTAATCTCTGCAGCAGTAGTGGTCCAAGTTTTGATGTAATAAACTTTATGGAGGAAAATACAAATATGAATCTTTTTTATCTTGAATTCCATTTGAGTGTTTTCTTTGTTTGGATTTTGCACTCTGTCCCTTCTTCTATTCTCACTTGCTATATCTTCTCATTTTTATTATTCCTACCTTTTATCCTTTGGAGTTTTGTTTTGTGACCCTGTGGCTTCAGATTGTGATAGAAACTTCTTAGCGTATTTTCCATGGTCTTCACAGCATATTTTGCCAGCATTATTTCCTCTTGCTTCTCTTTTGCAACTTAACTCTGTGACCAGAAGAACAACTTGTTTTTGGTCCTTTCTATGTGGTTTCTTGTTTCTGTGGGCCTTTGATTTATAAGAAAGAAAGACAGAAGAGAAAAGAAAAGCAGAAAGAAAGACCTAAACCAAACCAAAATGAAAACCAAAAACAGAAGTGTGAGTGCAAATAAAGGAATCGCGATGCTACAAAAGATGAGAGAAAACAGAGAAAGACAGTAGAAGCTTCCTGGTTGCTATTGGACCAATTGCTAACAAGAACATAAAAGAAATTAGTTTTTTTTTTTTTTTTTAAATTACGTACTGAGTTCCTATTGAGTATCCACTTGGAACACCAGAAAATAGATCTTTGGGAAATATTAAATCTTCTGGGACTATGCTATCTCTTATTAAGTCAATTTTAACTCCACTTTAATAACTTAAATATTCAGGCCATTTTGGATGGCGTGCATGATGGGTTATATGAGTAAAGGTCAATTTTTCTAATGAAATAAAAAAAATTTTTTTAAACATTTTAAAATTAGGGCAAAAGGTTACTGGAGACTGGTTAATGAAAGTTACTAATTTACATTATCTCTTCATCATCTTTTTTTGTCTTTTCATGTTTTCCTTTTAAATCTCTATCATTATACCAGCTCTCATTGTATTCTTCTTTACAGTACAGAAAGTTTATTTGTAATTATGTTTTAAAATGTTTGTAATGACAATTTTTCTATATTTTTTCTTTCCGATAATCTCAAATTTAATCAGATTTTTAAAGCTGGCTTGGGAAATAACATATGTTAGAAGAAACCTTTCAGATATTTTGGGATACCAAAGAATAGTAGACTTAAGAGAAAAGGAATTTATTAGGCTTACATCTTGCTATTACTGAATGTTTATGTCCCCCTCAAATCTGTAGCTGAAGCCCTAATCTCTAACGTAATGGCGTTTGAGGTGCAGACTTTGGGAGGTAATCAGGTTATGAAGGTAGAGTCCTCACGATTGGGAGTAGCATCCTTGTAAGAAGAGACATGAGAGAGGTTGTTTCTGACTTGTGAGAATACAATAAAGCAACTGTCTGTAGGCCAGGAAGAGCACCCTCACCAGGAACAACATCAGCCTGCACTTTGATCTTGGAATTCCCAGCCTCTAGACAGTGAGAAATAAATGTTTACTGTTTATCAGTTTATGGTATTCTATTACAGCAGCCTGAACTAAGACACACCCTATGCTAAAATACCAACAAAAAATAACGTGATTTTCTTAGGACACGGAGACAAGCGTTCTTACTAGCACATTTCCCAGAGGTATTAGAACAGGGCAGAGCAAGGCTGTTATAATGACAAACAAGCAATCCTAAGAGCTTACATTTTCCAATCCTCTTCTATAGTCCTAAATCTTTCATGGTGAGTATCTTTAGAGTGCGAAAAATGTAGCTGAGTTTAGCACCTTTTCTTTGTCTTTTCAGTTTTTATGAAAATTTAAAACTCTTCAAGAGTTAGTAACACTTATTTTAAGTTTTGCTGCTTCTACTTTTTTTCTATTTCAGTATCTAATCTCAAAATATCTGTTCTATTCTTCACTGTTCATTATATTCTTCTTCTAGATTTTCATTACTAAGTTTACTTATTCCTTGCCTTACTGTGGCAGGCCAGGTCTCACTAACACAGGCCTTCGTAACAACTGTTTCAGCACTGACTGAGTGGTTAAGTTAAATATTAAAAGCCGATAGAGCCAGGCTGGAATGTAACAAAAGCCCAACAAGAGTTTTGCCTAGGCCTTTCCTGGGCGTTTCGGCATGGCAGGATAATGAAGGAATTCTTAACAGGACCCATTTAGGATTAAAACAAATTTATTAGGGGTCTAGAGAAACTCCTCAGGCCTTCACAAACAGGTTTCTTGGGGGTCTGAAGGAACTCCAAAAACCTCCATGATTTAGCAGGAGGCAAGATAAGGGTTATCACCCCAGCACCTGGACCCATTTAGATTAAGTAAATTTACTGAGGCTCCAGAGGAAGGTCTTCATGACTCACATCTTAATCATAGATTAGAAGAAGTTAATCACTTATGTCTTTAGATGAATGCACACTTACACGTAGACATATAGCTTAGAAGGTATATCGGCTCTGGAAAACTTCGTAATTTTGAGTTGGTCTGGCAAAAATTTCCAGGCCTTCTTTCTGTAGCCAGTTACAGAAATAAAAACTATCTTCTTTCCTAGTTCATCTGCATCTTGTTACTGGGCTATGAGGAAAAGTAGCCTGACCTTTAGTTTGGTCCAGGAACAATTACTTCAAAAAATATCTGAGGTATCTTATTTTAGGAATTCTGTTTTTTTATGTCAAGCCCATATCACGTCTGTCCTCTTTATCTTTTGCATCAATAAATTTTTCACTTAATAATTTTAGGAAATGCAGAAAAATCTGAACACAAAAGAGATAGGGAAATATGTCAGTTAGGTTTTGAAGTAACATAAATGAATACAACCAATCAGAGCATGGGACCTGCACTCTGTAGAAAGCTAAAGGACACTAGAATTGCCAAGCAAACAGCAATGTTGTTGAGCTTTTGAAAATAACTCAAATAAATTAATATAGCACTACATTCAAGCTTCCACAAATTAGTTACTAATCATATTCTTTACAGTGGGAGAAAAGAATTCCTGAGACTACTCTTTCTTCTAAGGAAGAAGCGGCAATGAAATATCATCAATCCTTCCGTTGTTTTTGTCTAGTGGCCTTAAGGCTAGAGGGCCAGGCTAGAGGCATGAGTCTACCTGCAACTTTATATAAACTGTAGGTAACCGGAGTGGTGGGTGATAACACGCAGTATGAGGAATTATTAATATTTAGATATTAGTTTTCAGTTCATATCAAGCATTAATTTCATACAATTATAGAGAAGCATTATTTATGAATTATGAGCTAAGAGTGATTGTAAAGACTTTTTACAATAAATTAAAAATTTATTCTTTGCTCATAGGTCATTTAGAAAAGAGTTGAAATGTAGTTATGTGATCAAAATGGCCTTGTGTATGAGGTTGAAGGAATATGGAAAGCTGCTGAAAGATTGGCAAATTTATCAGAAAATCTCATTCAAATCAAAGTCATACCTTCGCCTAATGTCTTGAAAACAATTCATCTTAATGCTAGTGTTCCTAAAAACAGTTAAGAACAGCAAAGGTTTCATCATCTGACGAAAATATTCAGCTTTCTCACAACACTTAAAGTGCTTGAACTAGCTAACGTCAGCTTAGAAGACGCTCTTTATTACTGCCAAATAAAGGGCTAACCTACGACAGCTACTTCAGAATCCCATATAAAAACAGATCCTCTGTGGGAGTGTTTCTTTGAAAGATTGACAAACATGGCCTCCCTTGCTGATAGAGTTGGTGAGGCTATCATCCCACAATAATTGTAACATGAAAATTAAAGTCTATTATAAGAAACATAGGTGCAGAGAGAGAGAAAGTAGATATCAACACACTTTTTAGGAAACTGGGGAAAGAAAATTTCATTTTCATGGGTGATTTTTGAAAATAATGTTTCCCTTAAAAATTCTTTACTGAAAAAGTGTGCTAAAGCAGATCGTTGAAACATAGTAGGAGGAAGAAATTTAGGCATTACTATATTCAAACTTAGATTTTATAATTCTGCTGTGTTCTCTCTTTTGGCTGAGAGACCCAATTTCTTCACTCTTCCTTTTTCTTCATTTTCATATTTCTCTTGTGGCTTGATTTGTTGTTGCTAAAATGTTTAAACTGTTACCAGCACTTGTCTCTCCCTCATTATTTTTTTCTCTACCAGGAGGGATTTATGCTTTATAACAATTTACAAACAAGTTAATCAATTGTTCCAGTAATGTGGAGCAAGAAGAATGGAACATCAGATTTGCAAGGAGGCAATTGGAAATAATACTAAATAGAGATAATACAAATTAAAAATTTAGAGAGATTAAATAATTTACCCAAAGCACATATCTGGGGTTTTAGCTGGCATTTGGCTTCATTTCTGGTCTATTTGATTCCTTTCTTAACCACTGTACTATATTTAATTACCTCCGCATCTTTTTACCAATTACCATCATGAAAATAGTTTTATTTTGGAATTATTCCTTAGGGCATATCTCTTGAAATAGAATTGTGAGTTTAAAGGATATTATATCTTTATGTATCTAGTAACATACTGCAAACTTGGTTTCTAAAAGGGTTTATTAATTTAAATGGGATTGGTAACATGTCAATATATAATTTTTATTTAAACATATCTGGCATTGATTATACTTAAATTTTCCTCTTCTTTAAGTGAAAAGAATACTACCTCCGGATTTTAATTTTCTATTGCTTATTGATTTGTTTTTGTCAGTCATTGGGCATAACGTAGTTTCTAAATTCATCAGCAACTTAAAGTGATACTATATAGGGAGGCAAAGGGGGTTGGGAAGTATGCATGCAAAATTCTTTACTTCAAGGAAAAGTTTCTAAAAGGACAATGGAATTAATAAATAATAAAATGAATAATAATTTACCAGTAGGTACTGGAGTAACTAGCAGAACAACATGAAACAAAAATTAGCAGAGTTTTCAGATCAAGAATATAATTTCTTTCCTTGCTCATTTTAAGAGATTAACAAAGAGATCTTGGAAGACAGCACACCTCCCTTGAAAGGTATCCATAACGGAATAAGAGAGATTAACATTTCTTTAGTAGTAAAAGAATAGTCTTAGTCTGAAGTGACTAAGTTTTAGTATTTATGTGACAATTGGTTTTAGTATTTCAATTTGGTAGAAAGACAGAAGGGGACTAACATATACATATTTAGGTAATTATTTTTCTTTCTAGTAGGAGGGTTTAAATACTGCAGTAAACTTTTAAATAATTACAAATCTGAATGCTAACTGCAGTTATTCTGCCTCTTCCCAATAATGTGTATATCCTCTTTTCCTGGATTTTTCCTTTATTGTCTCCATATTTGTTATATCCCAACCTATATATCTTTCCTTTTTGCAGTGTGGAAAGTTTTTCAGATACTAGTCAGTAACTACAGGGGAAGAAATTGGTCAATTGTATGCAAAGATCAAGAAGCATGGGCAGTTGTAGCACATCCAGAAATGAGGATAGTCTTTTCTCGCCTCCCTCCTCAGGCAAGAGTATATAACCTCTATTAGGTTCCTTCTTCTTTTTTTTTTTTTTTGAGGCAGTCTCGCTCTGTCACCCAAGCTGGAGTGCATTGGCACAATCTCAGCTCACTGCAACCTCCGCCTCCTGGGTTCAAGCCACTCTTCTGTCTCAGCCTCTCGAGTAGCTGGCACTACAGGTGTGTGCCACTATGCTTGGCTAACTTGGTTGGAATGTCTTTCTTTCTTTCTTTCTTTCTTTCTTTTTTTTAAGGATGCTTAATATGGGCCCTGAAGGTCTTCTGGCTTGTGAGGTTTCTGCCAAAGGGTTCGCAGTTAGCTTGACAGGATTCCTTTTGTACATGACTTTCCCTTCTCTCTAGCTGCTTTTAAGATTTTGTCTTTCACACATTGACCTTAGAGAATCTGATGACGATTTGTCTTGGGGATGGTCATCTTGTATAGCATCTTGCTAAGATTCTCCGAATTTCTGAATTTGCATGCTGACCTCTCTAATGAGGTTGGGGAAATTTTTGTGGCTACTATCATCAGATATGTTTTCCATGTAGCTGGCTCTCTCTCCATCTCTTTCTGGGATTCCATTGAGTCATAAATTTGGTCTGTTTACATACTGCCATATTTCTTAGGGATTTTGTTCATTTTATAAACTTCTTTTTTTCTTTATTTTTGTCTGAGTTGATTTGAAGAACTGGTCTTTGAACTCTGAGATTGTTTCCTCAGCTTTGTCTATTCTGCTGTTAATACATTTGGTTGTATTAGGAAATTCTTGTAGTGAATGTTTCGGCTCTACAAGATCAGTTCGATTATTTCTTTTTAAAAAAATTTTTAAAAATAATTTATTTGTTTTACTTCAGGTGCACACTATATCTGGCATTTCTCCCCATGTTATCCCTCCTCACCCTCCCCTCCCTCCCCACTCCCCATTGTCTCTCCCCTAACCCCCAGCCAACTGTGTGTGATGCTCCTCTCCCTGAGTCCATGTGTTCTCGTTGTTCAACACCCACCTATGAGTGAGAACATATGGTGCTTGGCTTTCTGTTCTTGGGTTGCTTTGCTGAGAATGATGGTTTCCAGATTCATCCAAGTCCCTACAAAGGACATGAACTCATCGTTTTTGATGGCTGCTTAGTATTCCATGGTGTATATGTACCACATTTTCTTTGTCCAGTCTATCATTGATGGGCATTCGGGTTGGTTCCAGGTCTTTGCTATTGTACACAGGGTGCAATGAACATATGTGTGCATGTGTCTTTATAGTAGAATGATTTATAGTTCTTTGGGTATATACCCAATAGTGGGATTGCTGGGTCAAATGGAATTTCTATTTCTAGATCCTTGAGAAATTGCCTTCCACAATGGTTAAACTAATTTACACTCCCACCAACTGTGTAAGAGTGTTCCCATTTCTCCACATCCTCTCCAGCATCTATTGTCTCCTGATTTTTTAATGATCACCATTCTAACTGGTGTGAGATGATATCTCAGTGTGGTTTTGATTTGCATTTCTCTAATAACCAGTGATGATGAGCATTTTTTCATATGTTTGTTGGCCTCATATATGTCCTCTTTTGAAAAGTGTCTGTTCATATCCTTTGCCCACTTTTGAATGGGGTTGTTTGTTTTTTTCTTGTATATCTGTTTTAGTTCTTTGTAGATTCTGGATATTAGCCCTTTGTCAGATGGGTAGATTGCAAAATTTTTTTTGCCAGTCTGTGTCTTTTGATTGGGGCATTTAGGCCATTTACATTCAATGTTTATATTGTTATGTGTGAATTTGATCCTGCCATTTTGTTACTGGCTGGTTTTCTTTCTCATTAGTTGACTCATTTTCTTCATTGCATTTTTGGTCTTTGCCAACTAGTTTGCTTTTGCAGTGAATGGTAGTTGTTCCTTTCTGTGCTTAGTGTTTCTTTCAGGAGCTCTTGTAGGGCAGGTCTGGTGGTGACAGAATCTCTCAAAAATTGCTTGTTTGTAAAGGATTTTATTTTTCCTTCACTTATGAAGCTTAGTTTGGCTGGATATGAGATTCTGGGTTGAAAGTTCTTTTCTTTAAGGATGTTGAATATTGGCCCCCACTCTCTTCTGGCTTGTAGAGTTTCTGCTGAGAGATCTGCTGTGAGTCTGATTGGCTTCCCTCTGTGGTTGACCTGACCTTTCTCTTTGGCTGCCCTTAGCATTTTTTCCTTCATTTCGACCCTGGTGAATCTGACAATTATGTGCCTTGGGGTTGCTCTTCTTGAGGAATATCTTTGTGGAGTTCTCTGTATTTCTTGAATTTGAAATTTGGACTGCCTTGCTAGGCTTGGGAAGTTCTCCTGGATAATATCCTGGAGTGTGTTTTCCAGCTTGGATTCATTCTCTCCATCATATTCAGGTACACCAATCAAGCATAGATTAGGTTTTTTTTGCATAATCCCATATTTCTTGGAAGCTTTGTTTGTTCCTTTTCACTCTTTTTTCTCTTGTATTGCCTTCTCTTTTTACTTCATTGAGTTGATCTTCAATCTCTGATATCCTTTCTTCTGCTTGATCGATTTGGCTATTCAAACTTTTGTTTGCTTCACGTAGTTCTCGTGCTGTGTTCTTCAACTCCATTAAGTCGTTTATGTTCTTCTCTAAGCTGGTTATTCTAGTTAGCATTTCATCTAACTTTTCTTCAAGGTTTTTTTTGGTTTCTTTGCATTGAGTTAGAATGTGTTCCTTTTGATTATTTCTTAAAATGGCTATTTCATCTTTCAGCTCTTGTATTGCTTTATTGTATTCCTTAGATTCCTTGGATTGGGTTTCAATTTTCTCCTGAATCTCAGTGATCTTCATTGCCATCCAGATTCTCGGTTCTATGTCTATCATTTTAGCCATTTCACTTTGGTCAAGAACCATTGCTGGGGAGCTAGTGCAATCCTCTGGAGGTAAGAAGACACTCTGGCTTTTAGAGTTGTCAGAGTTCTTGCCCTGGTTCTTTCTCATCTGTGTGAGTTGATGTTCCTTTAATGTTTGAAGTTACTGTCTTTTTTACTTTTATAGTCTTTGATGCCCTTGAGGGTTTGACTGTGGTATAAATTGATTTTAGTGGATTGGCTTCATTTCTGGATAATTTCAGGGCACCAAGGTGCAGGTTAGCATTCCTGGGCTGCATGCTCCAACCCCTGGGGGCTGGGACTAGGCCCACAGCTTTTTCCTTTGCCCTCTCCAGGTTAAGCACCTGCTGTGCTGGAGGAGTCAAGGTGTTCCTGGTTCACTGGCAGCAACAGTCTGGAGGGTGCTGGCAAAAATGCTTTGGTGGGTCTGTGGGGATTCCCCTACACGTGTGTGTTGGCAGCCACCACCATACTTGAAGGGACAGGACACACTGCAAGAAGGGCTGGATCTTTTGCACGTGGACACATTGGTGATCTAGGGCTAAATTTGCCAAGAAGGCCTGCCTTCTTAGGGCTTCACAGTGTACTTGTTTTATTTGCTTTCTTTTTTCTTTGATATATTTACAAGATACTAAAAAATAATATCTTAGGCATCAATAGTCATTTTATCTATAATGTAACATTTGTCACGTGTGCACTGGGAGCTGGGTGGTGCTGGTGGGGTCACTGTGCACATGTGTGTCCACTGGCAATGCAGCAGAGGATGCTTTGGGCAAATGTGCACTGGTGAATCAGTGCTGGGAGGCTCTGGGGAGGTGCACACCAGCCGGGGGCCCATTTTCAGGAGCTCTCTAATTGTTAGGAGGCATCTGCCCATTAAAGAACTGTGGTAGTGGCTGCTAGCAAGCTTCTCAGCTGGGCAGCTGATGCCACACTGCAAGCAGGTACAGCCAGGCAGTGACCCTGGGATAGGCCAGCAGACGGGGACCTCAGATCAGACTTACCCCCATCGGCAAGATAACCCTGCTCTGTTCTGGTCCAGTAGTCAACGATGTCTAAAGCCCCCTAGAGGGGTATGGGGAGCCTGGGATTGTGTGGCCTCCTGCAGCTAGGATTATGGAGGTCCATTGTGAGAGCTGGCCACTCCATCCCTATTTCATCCACCACTTCCTCAGGAGCCGCTCGGAGCCAGGAACAAGCCTTGGTGCTCCCGAACCTGTGCAGGGTTCCCAGCTTTTTCCTCTTTCAGACCAGCGTCTGTGTCCTCTCTGGGTCTGTTCTCAATGTCTTTTTTCTGAATATTTGTTCAGAGTGTGCTGATCCTCTTGATGGTCTGGTCTTTGATGGGAGAAGTTCTTCCTGTCTGCATCTAGTTAGCCATCTTGGCTCCTCTGAAAACCATGGTAATATTTTCAAATGGATTCTCTAACTCATTTCCCTGCTTCCGGGTGTCCTAGTATTTTAGCTACGGAGCTCTCAGTACCTGCAGGTCACAGGGTGACAGAGGCTATGGCAGAGTCTTCTAGGCCTCCTGGAGCATAGGACATAGGGCAGTAGAGACCGAATTTCAAGCTCTGGCTGGAAGGAGAGATCTCCATCTACATTCTTGATCTCTGCAGTTCTCATCATTGTTACCCATTTGATTTGACCAGGTTTTACTTTCTTCTCTAGCAGCAAATGCTATATTCTCTTCGTTATTCCCTGTACTTACATGGTCTCTTAAGAAATGAGCAAGCACTGTCTACGGCCATACCACCCTGAACGTGCCCGATCTCGTCTGATCTCGGAAGCTAAGCAGGGTCGGGCCTGGTTAGTACTTGGATGGAAGAAATGAGCAGGCACTTAATAAATGTTGAGTCAATGAAGAAATTCTCTCTACTGTGGCCAACATCAGGATACTCCTCCTTTTTCTCTGTTCTCATACACTTATAGTCAGAAAAATTTTGTGTCTTACAAGTGAAACAGGTATCAGGCCATAGAGGAAGACATGCAGTGGGAGAGTGAACAATGATGTAACAAGATTTGGGTGAACAAGGCTGGGCACAGTGGCTCACGCCTGTAATTCCAGCACTTTGGGAGGCTGAGGTGGGTAGATCACGAGGTCACAAGTTTGAGACCAGCCTGGCCAATATGGTGAAATCCCGTCTCTACTAAAGATATAAAAAATTAGCCAGGTGTGGTGGCAGATGCCTGGGCCTGTAATCCTAGCTACTTGGGAGGCTGAGGTAGAAGAATTGCTTGAACTTGGCAGGCAGAGGTTGCAGTGAGCTGATATTGCACCACTGCACTCCAACCTGGGCGACAGGGCGAGACTCTGTCTCAAAAAAAAAAAAAAAAAAAGAAAAATTGAGTGAACAAAAAATATTGCTGAGGGAGGGATGACTATATGACATTTTGTACCTAAACCCTGGTGGAATTTTAACTATAAAGTTTTGAAAGCTCAATGAAGCCAGGCATAGTAACATGAAAGCTATAAAGAGTTTTTGATTTAGCAAAAGGTGAGATAATAATACTTTTGGTCCACCTTGTTCTTTTGTTCTAGGAAGCCACTGGAAAGGACGTATGAAAAAGTAAAGCAGAGATTATGTGAAAAAGTGAGATTTGAAAAGGAAATATTTGATACACTATGACTCCAAGTAATCAAACTGCTCTCTGTGAGAATGAAAACCATTGGTTTTCTAAGTATGAACTTGGGTTGCACTAATGCTGAAAACTGTTTCTTGAGTGTGTAAGTGTATGTGTGTGCATGTGTTCTTGTCCATAGATGATGAAGCAGCAGTTTTATTGAGATATGTTATGAAACTGTACTATCTGGGGGCTCAGATGACAAGAGTGGGGTAAGGAATTCCCGCTACTGGTGGAACCCAGCACCACAAGGCACTTTGAGGATAAGTGGCTTTTTCAAGATCTGAAGGCAGCACCTTTGACAAGGAAGGGCATTAGCCATCAAGTAAGTAGGGCTCCTTCAAAGAGCCTCATGGACAGTGGATGAAATAAAGGACACTGGAAAAGGTTTGTTGTGATGGACTAGTGGGTCAGGATGTATAGTCATTTCTTTAGAGAGTCCCAGAAATACTTGAAGGGACAGGACATACTGCAAGAAGGGCTGGATGTCTTGCAGATGGACACACTGGTGATCCCCAGCTAAATTTTCCAAGATGGCCTGCCTTCTTAGGGCTTCACAGTATACCTGTTTTATTTGCTTTCTTTTTTCTTTGATATATTTAAAAAATACTAAAAAATAATATGTAGGTGTCAATAGTCACACCATCTTTAATGTAACATTTGTCACATTTGTTCTCAATATTTCTTTTAATAAAGAAAATATTACAGGGATGGCTAAAATCCCTTTGAACCACCAATCTCAGGTTCAATCCTATTCCTCTGCTCTTTGGAAGCAACCACTATGATGAGCTCAATGTGTATTTAATCATCTTAAAAAGTAATGTCATATATATGTGGACCCTTAAGCAATATGGTAAGTTTAATTTTTTTTGCTTTAATTTGCACATGTCATCTTTTAATGTAATTTTGTATCTGTAAACATCATTTTGCATCTGCCTTGTTTCATTCAACACTATGATTAGAGGTCTTTTCCTTGATTATATGTACATAAAAACATATACAATAGTTACATTAACACATATACTATATGTTAATTCATTTTGAACTGTTTAATTTATTTTTGATTTTTTATTATTTAAAATTGTGTCATAACATTCTTATATATGTCTTCCTGTATAAATATGTAAGACTTTTCTCTAGGGTTGATACCCAGAAGTAGAATTTATGGGCTATGTATATATTTACTTTAATACTAACAAATTTGTTCAGAGAATGAGAGTTTCTACTTCAGCAAACAGCCCAATAAATACTTGATCTTGTCAGGCTTTAAAATTTTTGCCACTCTATTTTGAGAAAAATTGTGTCTCATTTTTTACATTGTATTTTCTGATTATTAATGAGATCTAATAACTTGTCTTATGTTCATTAGGCATCCAGTATTCCTATTTTGTGAAATGTGTATTCTTTTTTTTTTTTTGCAGAGACAAGTAAACATTTATTTTTGTATCTTTCCTTCTACGTATATTTCAAGTCTTTCTCATAAAGCCCCAGGAATCTCCAGATTCAATTATGTCCCTGGGCTTGTCCACTGCTGCAGGAGTCTTAGGGAGTCTTGTACAAATGCTAGAGTTACTCAATTACCAACATTAAACCCTAGGATAAGAGATGCAGCAAAGCAGGACTCCTTCCTCCATGGAATGTGCTGATTTCAGACGAGGCAGCAGCCAATGTAGAAACGCTAGAATTTTCCTTGGAGCTGGACTGTGATGAGAGGTGCTTGCCGTGAACATACGCTACTGTTTTTTTATTTTCTTTTTTCTTTTGAGACAGAGTTTCGCTCTTGTTGCCTAGGCTAGAGTGCAATGGCGCAATCTTGGCTCACCGCAACCTCTGCCTCCCAGGTTCAAGCGATTCTCCTGCCTCAGCTTCCCAAGTAGCTGGGATTACAGGCATGGGCCACTACGCCCGTTAATTTTTGTATTTTCAGTAGAGACAGGGTTTCGCCATGTTGGTCAGGCCAGTCTCAAACTCCTGACCTTAGGTGATCCGTCCCCCTTAGCCTCCCAA